>JAKSZP010002922.1:0-113053 GCA_022478985.1 Massospora cicadina | reverse complement strand
ATTAAAAATTACATTTTAAAACTTACATATACATAATCTACTTAAAACATATTCACTGATGTACTGACTGACATCTGAAACTATTGAGTCTTATAGGATCTATCTGTTTAGGTGAGTGGGTGAGAATTGGTGAATATTATCAAATAATCCACCAAATTTGCTCACTTAAAACTAAACAAAAATCAGTATTAGAGTTAAGTAGATTAAGTAGGATAATCAGCTCACCAGCCACGAGGGCAACAGCGAAGCTGTTAGTCTGAGTGGCTCGAACGTAGTACTGGCACAGCCTTTAGGCTGTCAGTGCGAACTCATAAATAAACCCTAGCAACGCCGGGTAACTCTACTATCAGAAACATGTGCTTTAACTTTTCTTTCTTTTCCATTTAATCAGACTGAGCCACAGCAACGCATGGCTGGGTACAGCTAGATGATTATACCTATCAGACTCGATAGTTTCAGATTCGATAGTATTCGCCAATTCTCACCCACTCACCCAAATAGATTGAACTTATCAAGGTTTCAGATGTCAATCAGTTAGTACATCAGTCAGAATGCGTTTTATTAATCCTTAAACAGGAAATTTCACCTTTAAGTGTAATTTGTTTTTTGCCCATTTCACCTTTAAGTGTAATTTATTTTAGCCCTAGAAATGAAAGCAGAAGGCGATGGAATTCAAATCAGAAATAAAACTATGCTAATAGACCAAGATTTTACTTTCAATACAGACGAAATAGATCCAGCAGAACTATTGACTTATCACTCAAACTGCAAGGTATGCTATTCAAATGGAGTTAGAAAAACCTTGTTTTATAAGTGCGAAAAGTGTGATGAATATCTATGCATATACCCTTGTTTTTATTATCAGCATGTACCCAATGCGTCATTTGATAATCAAGAAGACTCCGATAGTAGTTCTGATCAAGATAATTAAATTATTCTAACCAAATCTCTTTATTCATATTTCAACGCAAATATATAACGAATTAAAACATATGTGCTATTTGCTCAATTTCGAATTGTAAATCAATTTCTTTTTTTAGCACTAGGTGGTCCCAACCTAAAGGGGGATACACCGATCTTGTAAATCGATTTCTTTTTTTCAAAAACCAAATTTTTATTTTTTTCTTCTCCGCAATAATGATTTTAAAATTTTATATTTTTGAACTGTTCAAATTTTTATTTTTGTGCTCCTATAATTTGCACAAACATTTTTCTTCAAATCTGTTTAAGGGTTAAGTAGACTAGCCAATTATCCGTGCTTCGCTAAGGTGTCTATAGACTTTCGGGTGATTCGAATTGATTAATTTAGATTTTATAGTTAAGCAATAACTACTCGGCCAAATCTAATTGCTCAATCGAAGCAATCAAAACCACCAACCACTCAGCTAAAACTAACTGAACTTATCAAATCAACCAATTACTAATCATCCCCAAAGCTAAATTGTATCCTGTCGATTCGACCAAAAACCATCAACCCACTCAGCCAAATAAAATAAACCTGTCAAATCAATCAGATTCTAATTTATTTTAGTTTTTATATTGGTAGATAGCTATCAATAAGTTCAGAAACAATTAAACCTATTAAAAATTCCAACCTCCAACCACTTAGCTAAAATATATTAAGCCTGCCAAATTAACTTGATATCAATCACTTAGCTGAAACTATTGAGCCTATCGAATAAACCAAAAATAAACCACCACTCAGAAAAAACCAATTATTGAACTTACAAAACAGCCAAAACTACCAATCCTTAACAAAAACCTATGAATAAATCAAATTAAATGAACATGAAAATATGTGGCATAGTTAGGAGGGCATCCCGCTATCACCCCTCTCATTGTGGGTTCAAATCCCATCGTGGCAGAAATTGCATTAATTGTATTTTCTGTGCCAAGAGGATATCAATATATGTGGATTCGTGCACCATGTCTCGGTCCAACCAAACGAATCAGTGAAGTTAGATTCATATAATCCCAGCCTATCAGAACATGCGCAGGAAGGTTTTACCCCCAGTTCTTGGGTTTGTCCTCCACTCCTATATTGTCACTCCCTACTCCCTATCCTCTCTATCAGTGCGGTATATTTGTCCCAAGGTCAGCCCACCTCGAATAAAATTAAATGAATATGAAAATACCCAGCCAAATTGCTATATAATTACTATTAGAAATATATATTCTAGATTTTATATAGAACTGATATTTAAATTTATATGATTATATTGAATAATTACATATTAGCATTCCATTCCCAAACTTTATAGAATACTTGTGCCAAGTTTGGTGATTTTTGGTTATTTGCTTGAGATAATGCATCTATATAAACAAATTAATATACTAATTCTATTGTAAATAATTTTTAGGATAATTCTTGTTGATACCAAATTTAACACAGATTTGTTTGTGGGCTTAAATTTTATCTGATAATTTTATATTTTTTATATTTGTAGATATTTATCGATAAAATTAAGTAATCAAATTATACTGAATCAATATAAAATTATCAACCATTCAGCCATATCTAATTAAACCTACCGAATTAACTAAACCACTTAGCTAAAACCATTAAATTAAAAATCAACTAATCACCAACCGCTTCGTAAACCAAAACTAAATGTATCGAAACAACCAAAATCACCATCCACTTACCAAAGCCAATCAACTTATCAGATCAACCAATCACTAACTTTATTTAAACCGTTAAGCTTATTAATCAACACAAACCCACCAACCGTTCAACAAAACCATTTAAACTACTGAATCAACCGAACAAACTTCTCGGCCATAACAATATACCGATTTCCATTAAAACATATAAAATTTTCACTTGTTACATATAAAACTTTTTATTTTACTATGAAAATTAAAAATCGGGCTTCGAGGTGCACACGGACCCCCTCCCGTCCACCTATAGCCAAATTTTCAGAGCTCTACATGCTCTAGTTTTGGCTGAGCATCGCACACACACACACACATTTGCTTTTATACATATAAATTGTCTCAATTGTTCAAAATTACTCAAATGTGTTTAACTACTTTAACGAATACTATAACATATTGTAATATTAATAACCCTTTTATCATAAATATATTAATAAAAAGTATAGTATAATATGATTTTTCTAGTATTTATATTTTGTATCTAATTTAATCTAAACCTCTACCCACGTACTTAGGAACTTCGTTTTGTGCGCCTTTTTCTTACGTACTCCTTCGTAACTCCAATGATGGTTTTGGGCGGTTTTTTACCACTTCAATTTGCATTTAAGACGTCATATTTAAAATTGCTATTAGCGATGCTAAATCTACAAAATGTTTGTTTACATTCGTCGCCCCGTCACCCGTATTGGGTGATATGGCGACGAACGTGTTATTTCGTTAAAAGTTAGCCCTTAAGCACTTTTTTACAGCTTGTATCTGCATCTAAAGTGATTTCTTTAGTTAAAATCTAGCGAGTTTATATTTACTAAACTCGCTTTTTGATATATTAAAAAACAGATTGTAATAAGAGCCGAGACAATTAGGCAATATATGCTATCAACGCGTTAAATTATAACACATATGAACTGAGTTTTCATAACATTTCACGTGGCAGTCAATGTAGATGCAAATATTGGAAGCCTTTTAAATTAATCAGATTTATATCAACCACAGCAAATGTTCAACGCAATAAAGTCAGTTCATCTTGGTATATAATATAAGGTACTCCAAAGGACAATATAACTTATTCTTTTCTTACCAACACTAGACAAAAAATGCTATTCAAGTGCACCTTACAAAACAACTGACTTTTAACAATGTGGAATCAAGTTTGAAATAGAAACAATTATTTAAAATGCACAAAAGGCCAACTGGACAAGTTTATAATGTAAATAAATATATAAGGCCAACCGACATAGGTTTTGCGAAGTGGTTGATTTCCTGATAAAAGCGGTGGGTCATTTTTCCTTGCGGGAAAAAGTAAATTCCAGATAGATTTCACCAGCAAAGTTGGAGTTTTTATATATTGGAAACCAACCTAGTTTAAGGAATTAGCGATAAACCCCCTTGAAAATAGTTATTGATATACCATCAAGCTCGCCATTTGCAAATCGCTGGAGATACATCGATGGTGCCCTCACCGATGCTGTCTTTGCCAATCAGATCCTCATCGTATGCCCTGAGACGCAACATGTAGGTATCTGGGAAAACATCAAGGTAGGTCATCTCATTCCAAGTAGGGCTTGTGCCACCGTTGCGATTAGTTTTTGTTTTGCCCCGACTCTCACCCAATTTGTATGTCAAGTAGGGATCTTGTTTCGAAAAGGTTTCGCAGTTTCTTAGCCTTCGGCCTTGGATGGCATTAATCTCGAGACGCCCTAAAGGTTCCTAAAAGGTGAGCCTAGGTTAACTTCTACCTTTACCTTGACTTTTACCATACTTTTAGACAGCCACTTCGTCGAGTTTTGGTTTTAAATGGGGGCAATTAAGGAGTATTTAGGAATAAGTTTGAGTGCCACCTTTAACCAAAACGATCCAATTTACTTTTATTTCCCAGATTTATCAGTAGTATCAATAAGGTAAATAGCACATAATTTCCTGTGTACGTTGTTCAATTAGTCATATTTGATTTCATCCCAACTCCCTTGAGAATCTTAAAGTATTCAAGTTTTGCAGGAAGCATATAAATCTTGCTTTACTTTACAAGTAAAAAAATTAATTTGATTTATCTGGTTTTATTATTAACTGAAGCTTAATCTAAATACTGAAATTTAAACTTGAACTAAGATCCTATAAATCAAAGAGTGGATAGCATAGTAGGGTGGTTCCTGCTCCACTCTGGGTTAGGTCTTGATTGAAACATGTTTGAAACCAGCACAGGATAAAAAACTCAGCATGGTATATTTATCCCAAGGTCAACCCGCCATATTTAATTTAAGATCTTTGTCAGATATTTGCCCTCACATCTGAAAAATAAGAATATTTTAGGTTGAATTCAGCCAAAAAGGGGAAATGTTGGCCATTTGCAATTTTCTGATATTAATAAGAGTAATTCTAATAATAATGGAAATGATGCTATCAAAGATATTGGCCAAAAGACCCTGGCCGATTCTTGGTAAAACCCCATTAACTGGGGTAACACCATTATGAAACCTGCTCAGGAGATTAATATAAATTTAAATGATCAGATTTCCCTGACCACATGACAGACCTTGGGGCAACCATTGGAAGGTACTCCCCTAACTACAACCAGGTCCTTCAAAACACCTATGCGGGGCCACCCCTTTTATAGGTGTAGTGGAGGTCCCCTGAGGTGAAAATAATTTATCTAGCAGTGATTGGTTGAAGTATATTAAAATATTACTGCATGGGTACATTCTGCCCCCAAACCCCAACCATTATTTTGCTAAAAAAATAACTCACTTTACCTATAATCATATAGGAGAAAAACCTATATTACCTAATTTGGAAGCATCAAAGCTATTCCAAACCTAACCCCAAATTCCCCCTGACCCTCAAAATAGTTTAAATAGTGAACAGTTGAATATTGAGAGGAATCACTTTTCTTTTTACCCCCACACTCCTAATAAAAATATAAAAAATTCTTATTTTATAGTAGTACTTATTATTAATTTTATTAAAAATCTTTGTAGGATCCAGTGGCATAGCACCAGCAAGCTTAAGAAAGCTGGATTCCTATAAAATGGTGCTCACTACAGGGGACCCCTGTACACCTCAAAAATTATCAAAAATGGAGGCTTCAAACATGATTAATCCTCCCACCTTTCCTCTTCATATTAAATCATATCTAGTTGCTCTGTAAAAGCAACTAGCAAGTGCTCTATCTTATCTCAAAAAACTTGAGTGGCATTTAATAAAACCATGTTTTACAGATAAGTTCATCCCTGGCAAAGGGAATATTGTTACTTTCTTGTATGTTTATGAAGCTGCCATGTGTGATACAATGGATAAGCAGAAAGTGAAACACATCCTTCTTTGTTTATCTGCTTAGCACAAGAGATGATAATCTCTTACCTGAACCATTTGCACACCAGGGCAGATGTGAAGGAGGCTCTTCTGGCTGAATTTGGATCAAAGCAGATTCTACACAGGGAAAAACAGGCCTTTATTTGCCTTAGTATGTTTGAAGGTGAATCAAACATTGCCTTTGCTGAATGATTCTACCTTACTGCATAAAGGATGTCCACCTTTAACATGCTTACCCTTAATGATGCTATCACCTCCCTGTTAACTGGGCTAGCCTATCAACCCTCTCTAGACAGACATATCATATCAGTAAAATTCCATTTCAAAAACATCCATGACCTTGAAGAGGCTTTTTTAGAAGTGGCTGACTTCCAATTATGTACTAACTCAAAAGACACTGAGGTGAAACCTTTAGCATTAAACATTGAGGAGCTTTCACCTGTTGAACAGAGGAGAGTGAGCTCACCTGTGCCCCTCTTCCCTGCTAAACCTGATCCCTCAATGTGACTTAAAAAGGTTATCACTCCTTTTTATGTATCAAAGCCCTGTAAGATAGTAACAACCATATGCCCGCACAAGCTCTTTAAAGTTGCTGTGTCTATCCCTCCAGCTAAGCTAGTAAATATGCACTCTAAGGCTATTCAATCTCCTGTGGCCATTTCTCCTACCTCCATTGCAGCCTTACCAGTTGTTGAGAATACCCTTGGGGACAAATCTGAGGGGGTTATTACAACGTTGGTTACTCTATATTGGGAGCTCCCACAGAGTTAGAGGTTCCTAATCATTTGAATGCTGGAGGAGTAGATGAGACCACCATATATGAGGAAAAATACCTCAGCCAAATGCTAGGGTTTTCAAAAGTGATTGATACTGCCAGCGATGGTGATCACTTCATATCTAGCTTGATTTGACCTATTCAGCAGGTCCATACTATAAAATCCATCCTGGATAAATACCCCATGACCGCTCAAAAGCTTATCTCCACCTTCCAGCTCAAGGAAGTATTAGCCTTGTCACCCAACTTTGGAGGAACACTCACTAAGGTTGAAGTGGTCATTCAAAAAGTCTGAATAATGGCCATCCTGGACACTGGCTCCCCAGTCAATGCGATCTCCACTAAGCTTATTAAGAAGATAAAGCTCGCGCCTGACTTGGAGTACATGCAAGAATTTGGAACTGCTGGCCCCAACAATACCTGTGCTATTGGGGCATACTCTTCCCTTCACATTCAAATTGGAAAGCTTATCCTATCAGCCCCTGCTGTGGCTTTGGACAACAATGCATATGATATGCTCATCAGCACTCAATTTATGATTATATATGAAGGAATAATCAACCTGAAGTAAGGGGTCCTCTCGTTGCTCAACTACAAAGTCCCTTTAGTCTTATCCAATAAAGATCCTAGCAAGCATGAATACTCTTGCCTGGTGAATATCCCTTTTCAGCTATAACTTTGCCTTATTCTACTTCTGGGCATAACACAAAAACTGCTTAAATCAGTGAATGCTAAGGAGGGTATACCATTTTATGTGGAAGATGAGGTATTGATTAATCCTGGTGAACAAAGAGTGGTTGATACTAAAATCACACTAAAATCCTATATCATTGCTTGTCTCATCTTGTAAGTATTGAGAGCGTTAGCCCCTTGGAGCCTCATGTATTGCCTGGGATACTAGACCCAACCTATCAGAGGCCAATTACCATTCTACTGGGAAACCTCACTGGGAAGGACATGATCATACGGAAACACCAGGAGGTTGGCAGAGGTTTCCTACTTCCAGTAGAGGACATTGAACATATCCACTCCATTGGCTCCATGGCGGATTTGGGCTTACCCATGGACAACATGGTGTGCACCTTGCCCAATGTTCATATGTTGGATAAGCTGACCACAAAGGAGTTGGAAAAAGTTCATATCTTGTTAGACGAATACAGTGACAAATTCTCCAAATCAGATACTGACTATGGCCACATGAAGGGCTGGTGCCACTCCATTGATGTGGGTGATGCTTGGCCTATAAGGTCCAAACTGTATTGTAATTCAAAAATGAAGGAACAACAGATGAGGACGGAGCTCTAGCAGTTATTAGAAGTGGGGTTACTTGTTCCTTCATGAAGCCCTTGATCTTCACCCCTCTTAGTAATTGAAAAGAAACTGGAGGTCATCAGATAGTCATGGATTACCATAGGTTAAATAGCCTAACTAAGAAGGATAGCTATCCTATCCCTTGCATTGATGACGCCTGGCCCAACTATCTGGATCTAACTTATTCTCCGCTGTGGACTTGGCCAGTGGCTATTGGCATATGGACCGTTCTCCTCAAGATTAGAAAAAATGCGCTCTTATTTGTAGTGAAGGTCTCTTCCAACCTACACGATTACCCCAAGGGTTGTGCAATGCACCTGCCTCTTTCCAGTGTGAAATGGATCACATCTTGCAGGACCTCAAGATATCTTATGTCATCATCTATCTTGATGACATAATGGTGTCTGCAAAAACCTTCAACTAACATATTGATCACTTGAAGGAGTTGTTTCAACAGTTATATAAGTCTAATATTAAGTTGAAGCCCACAAAGTGTACCTCATTCCAAAGAAAATTGAATTCCTTGGTCACTCCATTTCACAAGAAGTAATTCAACCCATGAAGGACAAGGTCAAAGCAATCTCAAAAATGCCACCCCCTAAAAATCTACAGGATATTCAGTCTCTCTAGGGATGATGGGGTATTACCATCAGTTCAACCCTAAGTTTGCTCAACTTAGTGAGCCCCTTGTCCAGCTATTAACCAAGAATACCCTTCCTATTAGGGTGCTGAACAAAAAGCCGCTTTTGAGATAATGAAGCAACTACTACAACAACATCCTATCCTATGACATCCAGATTATAATAAACCTTTATCCTGTTCACTGACGCCTCAGACTATGCCATTGGGGCCATCTTAGCCCAATTAGATGAACACGGTGTAGATCATCCTGTATTCTATTCTAGTAAGATGCTGTCAAATGCAGAACACAACTACAGTGTAATGGAGAAGGAGTGCCTTGCTGTTCTGTTAGCTTTAAAGCACTACCGTCCTTTTCTATAAGGAACCACCTTTACTGTAGTTACAGACCATACATCCCTAAAGTGGTTACAGAACATGAAAAATCCTACTGGTCAGTTAGCTCGCTGGGCTTTAAAGCTCCAGCCTTATGACATGAAAATCAAACACTGTGCTGGAACCCATCAATTGAATGTTGATGGGTTAACTAAGCTACCAGTCCTTCACTTGGATAATAGTGAGGCAGAGAGGTTACATGACCTCTTAATGACCCCTGATGACTGGGAGGATGAGGATGAGTCAGCACAGAAAATGTTAGCCCAGCACTCCCATAATACCAAAGTGGAATATGTGAAGTTGATAAGCAGGTGGGGGAAAAATGGCTGCCTTACCTTCAGCCCTCAGAACATGTACCTGCTATCCTAGAAGCTCACTCTACCCTAGGTCGTGGAGGGGCAAAGAAAACTTATGAGTGGATCAAGGATCGATACTATTGGAATGGAATGATGGAAGCTTTTGTTGACGTCTTGGAAGCTTGCCTTACATATAAAATCAATCCAGTTTCAAGACTAGATACCAATATCAACCACTACCCGTCAACAATCATTCCATACCATCAGTTTGGACGTAGTAGGTCCCCTTCCTCAGTCTACTAGTAGAAACAAATTTATCATAGTAGCTATTGACCACTTCACTAAGTGGGTGGAAGCCATAGCTCTCCCTTTTAAATGGCCAAGGCCACAACCACGTTTTTACATCAAAACATTTTCACTTAACATGGCTGTCCCCAAGTATTACTTTGCAATGATGGAAAAATTTTCACTTCCAGAGTAGTTAAAATCCTGGCCACATCCATGGGAGCCCAACAACTTTTCTCAGCTCCATATAATCCCTCCACTAATGAGACCATGGAAAGAGCAAATGGTACCTTGGTGTCCATTCTACAAAAAATGGCCTCAACTGATCCACTTCACTGGGATCACTTCTTACTCAGTGCTCTTATGGCCTACCAAATTAGTTATCACCAGGTTTTAAAAATGTCCCCTTTCTATGGCTTGTATGGGCGGGAGCTAGGAATACCTGCCCTCTTAGTCAAAAATATATTTTCCTCTAGAGTTGAGAATCCTAAGAAGGTCATGAGAAGATTGGCTCAGCGCATCATTCAACTCCATTCTGAGGCAATGACCAATTTAGAGAAAATTGTGACTAAAGAAGAGCAGGCGTCCAATGAGCTCAGAACCCCTATCAACATTCCAAGTGTCTGACATGGTATTATACTATCATAACTGCATCACTCCTAGAAGCGGTAAGCTTGGATCAACTTGGGAGGATCCCTTCACCATCACATACAAGAGATGAAATGAGTATTCCATCAAGTCTCTAGCTACTGGTATTACCATCAATCATGTACATGGCCGTTTCCTATGACCCTACTCTCCCCCAAAATTCTTGAGGGGGTGATGTCAGACATTTGTCCTCACAGATGAAAAACAAGAATGTTTTAGGTCGAATTCAGCTGAAAAGGGGAGATGTTCACCATTTGATAATTTTCTGATGTTAATAAGAGCGATTCTAATAATAATGGAAATGATACTATCAAAGATATCAGCCAAAAGACCCTGGCCATTTCTTGGTGGAACCCCATTAATTGAATAACACCATTATAAAACCTGCTCAGGAGATTAATGTAAATTCAAATAGTCAGATTTCTCTGACCACATGACAGACCTTGGGGCAATCATTGGAAGGTACTCCCCCAACCACAACCAGGTCCTTCAAATCATGCGCGATGGCCACCCCCTTTTATAGGCATGGTGGAGGCCCCCTGAGGTGAAAGTAAATTATCTAGCAGTAATAGGTTGAAGTACATCAAAAAATTACTGCATGGGTACATTCTGCCCCAAAACCCCAACCTTTGTTTTTCCATAAAATAACTCACTTTACCCAAGATCTGATAGGAGCAAAAATCATATTACCTAATTTTTAAGCATTGAAGCTAATTCAAACCTATCCCCAAATTCTCCCTGATCCTCAAAATAGTTTAAATACTGACAGTTAATTATTGAGAGGAATCACTTTTCTTTTTACCCCCACGCTCCCAATAAAAATATAAAAAAATCCACATTTTATAGTAGCACTTATAATTAATTTTATTAAAAGCCTTTGTGTAATCCAGTGGCATAGCACCAGCGATCACAAGAAAGCTAGATTCCTACAATCCTAATAAAAACCTCCAAACCACATTAGTTAACAGATCATTTTTAGTGCTCTGCACACAAAATTTTTGGCATTTGATTTCCTACCTTTATGACAGTGCTTGAGTTTGCTATTATGTCAACCTTTATGCTAACTATTGTCATGATGGCTCAGGAATCCTGGGTTGATTGTGACCTCCAGTTCTGGCAACGCATCTGGTTTTGATTTGATCAGACACTTTTGCAGATGGGTGTTGGTGCAAGTGAGAGGGCATTCCGCCCAAATTTATTAAAACATAGAATCAGAGATAAAGCTCAATAAATACCAACAGAAAAATTATGAAGGAAGTAATTTTGATTGTCTATTGAGAATCAAAAGCAGGCTTATATACCTAATATCTCTAAAATTTGCAAAGTAAAATGGTTTAAAGGGTTTTAAAGGGAAAACAGATGAAAATGAATAAATGGTGACAGTGATAAGATAAGGGGATTTCTGCCAATGGATTGGCAAACTTGGCGGTAATGTGACACTTTCCATATTATTTTCTTACTATTTTTCCTAAAATTGAAGTTTAGGGTTTTGGAAAATTAAGATCAAGCTATCCTTAGTAAAACTGAGGTCCTGTGGAGTTTCCTTGGTTGTCACTTGAGTAGGTTTATCAGAAGGCAAATGTTGGAAGAGCTAAATAATGTTAGGCATATCAATAACTCTGATGGGAAATTGGTAGATGGAATATTAAGAATGGTCCCCAAAAATTGGATGGGTGTGAGAGTTAGAAACTGGTGTATTTTAATTTTCAGAAATTCCAAGCTGGTAGTACTCAAGGTAGAAATTGGTAGTGGAAAGTATTTTGACTCCTCCTAAGGCTCTAATGGCATAGGCCATTGAAGGCAACTGGTCCTCATTTGGTGAAATAGCAGTATTGTCATCTGGTTCAGATACATCCTTATAATCATGGGCTAATTGGGGTAAATCCCCACTCTTGGGATCTGGTGCAAGCTCAGAACCTCAAGCTTTCTGAAATAATTCTGTGCAGAGATAGGAAGAAGGTTAGTAGGGGTTTGCTCTGAGGCTGAGGGGGCATGGTTATATTGGATAGGTAGTGTTTTCATCCCTTGGTCAGTTTGTAAATACCAGTAGTCACTTTTTAAGTTTGTAATAATTCTGAAGTCTTGGAGAGCTTGGTGGGATAGCAGCAACAAAATACTGTGGTCAAAGAGAATGGCTCAATTAATTGTACTTTGCCATTGATCTTGACAGGCATTTCAAATAGCTGGCTGCAACAAGGCTGTTGGGAGCTGCCAGCCATCAGAAATACAAGGTCACTTTAAAGGATATCTTTGTAGCTGATATCAAGAAAGAACTTCTTAGTGACATCATTGGAAAATGATCCTGAATCTAAAAATTGGGGAATGCATATCTGAAAGGGGGCCTTGAGTGCAGGTGCTCCTTGGTTAGTAAACAGGATTTTAAGCTTCTGATGAACGTTTTGGAGTCGTGTAAGGCCAATGCTTTGATGCAAACCTTGATGTAAAGTGGAGCCCAACTTGCATAAATTGCTGAGGAATACTGAGTTGATAGTATTCTTCGAAATTTTAGCAACAGAAATTCCCTCAGGTTGATAGGGGGTGGCTTGTCAAATTTTTAAGTCCTGGAGCCCAGCCCTTGCACAGGGACAGGGAATAGCATCCCTTTAGGACAAAAAGGGGTCCAAAGGCGTAGGTGGAACCCTGACACAGTTGAGCTACTTAAAGCATGTAGTAGATGAGCACTGGGTGACTGCTCTACCCGTCAAGGATGTCCTACTCCAACCTCTTCCCCCTCCTCTACTTTTTTAGGGTTGATAGAGGGGGTTTGCAGAGAGGTGGCCCAAGACAGGGACCACATACAGGCCCTGAGACTCACCCCTTCCTTGGGAATTTTTGCCAAAATTTAAATAAACAGGTCACAATGACCTTGTAGCCTGATCTACCAATTCTGGGTTAGGGGAACTGGTCCAGACTGGCAGACACGAAAAATTGAATTGGGGCATAATTTGGGCTCCAGACATTCATTGAATGACCCAACCCAGTTGCTTCAGCCCTCCAGGATGAATTCAGGCAGTTTGGGCTGTGTGTGCATCATGACTCAAGTGGTCAGTTCCTGGGTCAGCACTGAAGACCTGACTTGGTCCCAAAAATTTGGGAAAATTTATAATAGTTTTTTTTTTTCAAATTTTGTCAGGATCTCAAACACCCCCACTCCCTACCCCTCCAGCCAACCAGATTAAATGCTAATTCCCAAAGGACTAATCCCTGGACACCTCCCCCCAATGTTAATCAAAATTTCTAAGGCAACAGCCCCTCCCAGGGGTGGTCGTCAGTTTCTTTTTTACTTTCCTCACCTTAGTCTGAAATTAAACCTGTAAACTTTTACCAGCTCATAGAGGACTCTGTCTATAATTAATTTTTATAAAGATAACAATTCAGATCCAGCAAGATGCGCTGCAGCCCTTGTTGTGTTTCTGATGAATGTCAATTGGGTTTTCTTATTGATTGACCCTTCTGCCCAGCAAATCATCACAAATTTTATAAAACAAATTGCCTCAGATGACGCATCCTCTTCTTCCACACTATCACATGTATGTTCACTTTGACTATGGCTCTTTGATCCACTTCTGCTTCACCCAAATCTGTTTGCTGGGTGGATATGCCTCAGAGTGACCCTGTTTCATTGCTAGTGGAGGTGAGGCCCCCACCCGACTCTCTCATCAAAGATTTTGTCCTCCCAATGGGCCTGGAGCACCCTGATCATGGATAGCTTGGCCCCAGCGCTCTGCATGGGCCCCCTCTGTGCCCCATTTCTGCTGCTGATTTTGCAACAGAACCCAAAGTTCTTTATGCCGATCTGTGACCCTCATTTTATAAATTTGAAGGCATGTAATTGTATAACCCTGAGGAGTTGTCATCCTCTCTGCCTCCACCACCCTTGTGGGTTGCCCCACAAGACCCACAGTTTCTTCATTGCAACCATTTGGTTTGCCTTGGGGGCCTTCAGTACGTTTTTGACCTTTTGCTTTTCTCATTACCAAACTAGAACATCACTACTTCTAGTCACTTGGACCACTGTACCAATGGCATTCTGAGCTCTCCACTGGGTGCTCATGCAACCTGATTGGGAACCCAGTCTAATCTTTCTTATCCGCGCCCATGACAAAACTGGGGCTAATTTTGAAGGCAAAGTAAGGGTATAACAAGCCAGAATCTTTTTAGAATTTGTTGACTGGGTTGGATTGGGTTGAGATGATAGGGGTCAACAAGGCTTGTTTTTGGACAATATGGGTTTGGGATTGTGGTTTTTCATTTCCATTTGATTTGCTTTGCTATCTGAGAATAAAGTCATGTAGAGGCAACTCCTGGGTAGTTGATCAGACTTGGGGATTCTCATCATATTACTCCATTGGGATTGCATGAGATTCAGTCATCTTTGGGGAAACTTCATTCAGTAAATTATCAATTTTTACTTTCATTAAAGATTTGTGGCAGCAATTTTTGGTATTAGTGCTTTTGGGGATTTAGGGATCATTAAATATTTAATCTAAATTTTCTTCAGATAATTAGGGGTAGCATTAGCTTGTATTTATTCGAGGCAAGCTGACCAGGGGATGGACATTACCAAAATAGAGAAAGAAAGTATAAACATGAAACCTGAGCAGGGTCAACTTTGTCATAGAAAGTTTTTTTCACCTCCAGATTGGGACGCAGATTTTTCTGGTTACATCATGGGTAAGGTTTTCATGTTATTAGACCTACTAACTGCCAATAGCTTCCTTCAGCTAGTACCCCAATCGATGTGTGAAGGGCGGAAATTGAACCCACAACCTTCAAGTTGGTAGCTGTACGCCCTACCGACTCACCTTCCACCCCTGGTAGCATTAGGTTATAGTTTCTCCGATTCTTCATATTTCAGCAGCATATGTAAAAAATGGAATCACCCAGATTCTGTTCACCAGATGCCTGATATTTGGCGGATTAAATTGTTGCTGAATTAGGTCCAACAGCAAATTGGACCACTGAGGTAAGCTGTTAGGGTTGAATAATACCAAACCATCTTTACTCTAAGGTTTAGGTGTATCTTGAACGTCTGAAAATAAATGACAGGCAAGCGAGGTTGAAAACTCATAAAGTAACCTTATATCTTATTCAATGAAAATAAAAATGTGAGTGAGATGATTCATGGCATTCCACTGGCGTTGCAGATGTACAAGAAAAAAATGGAGCAATCAGGGAGGGCCAATGCCCCAGAAGCTCAAGGTTTTGTTCACATGACAGAACCTTGCCACGCCTGACATTCTAGGTAAGGCATGAGCTGAGAAGTCCAAAATGATCAAATTCTGAACTGAGGTTTGGAAAGGCTTGACCTTGACCTTTTAAGGTTATCCCTTCAGGGAAGCCCTCCCCAGATTATACTTTAAGCTCTTTCAATCCCAAAGTATGTCTTATAGGGCACAACCCTGGTGCTGAGCTGACCTCAGCCAGAAATCCCCCTAGGAATTTTGACTCAGAATTCCAAATATAAACGTTGAGTCAAAATGAGATGAACAGTTTGAACTATTTTGTCACATCACTCCCCCACTAAAGGGAAGACTTCTCAGAGAGGAGAGTTCCCAAGAAGGAGGCCATAGCCACAAGGGCTTCTTGGGGTAAGTTACCACAAGACCCAAGAAAATTTATTGAGGATAAATTCTGGATCCCTTGTGGTGAGGGAAACATGATGAGGGAGTTTCAGGACTGGGATGCTGGATCCGCCCACTCAATGCAAGGGAGCAAATCTAGGACTTGGCTGGGATATGCTCCCTAAAAAGGATGTGCAGTCCAGAGTAACTAGGTGCAACCATCATTCAAAGGGGCTGACCAAAAGGGAGGGAACCTTCTGGGCCAGGTTCCAGCGGTGCCCTCTGATCTCTGATGAGGGGAGGCCTCATCAGAATAAACACCAACCATCACCTTGTTTCCAGAGTTGGCCATCAGTCACCAGCTCCCTTTGGTGCTGGTTACTTACAACCAATACCCAAGACAACCACAGGGTTGGGCGAGTGGAGATTAGAATTAATAAAGGGAAAAAAGTGAGTTTGAAATTATGTAACAAATGGAACCACCTAGATTCCGTTCACTAGATGCCTGAGATTTGGCGGATTAAATCAACTCTAAGTTAGATACAAAAGCCAAGTTGGATCACTGAGGTAAGCTGTTAAGGTTGGATATTATCAGCCTGTCTTTACTTCTGAAGTTTATGGAAAAATTAGATGTAAAATAAGAATGACAGGTAAGCAAGTTTGCAAACCCCTAAAGTAACCTTATATTTATCAATGGAAGTAAAAAAGGTCATCAAGATAATTCCTGGAATTCCACTGTCAATCTAAATATAACAAGAAAAGGATGGAGCAACAGGGGGGGCCAATTCCCCAGAAAGTTCAAGGTTTTATTCAAATAATAAAACCTTGTCACGCCTGACATTTCAGGTAAGGCATAAGCTGAGAAGACTAAATATATCAAAATTCTGAACTAAGGTTTGGAAAGGCTTGGGCTATTCTTTTAAGGTCGTCCTCAGGGGAGCCCTCCCCAGGATATACTTTAAGCTCTTTTGATACTAAATTATAGCTTGGAGGGCAAAACTCTAGTGCTTAGCTGAACTCAGCTGGAAATCTTCCCAGGAGTTTTGACTCAGAATTCAGAATCTGAATTCTAAGTCATATGGGACAAACAGTTTGGCTCATTTCATCACAGCAAATTCCTTTAAAAGTAGAGCAAACTGATCAGCTTTGTCTGAGGGGCTTCACCCACATACTAGATCTATTGTAGGGGCTTTTAGGTTGGAATATCCTCAATCATGGGTTGCACAGGTATTCTGAGATGAGGAGAATTGGATGGGCAAACTGGAGGGGGCAAATTGGCAGGTCTTGAGGTAGGTAGCGTGGCCCAGGCTTGTTGTTCTTTTTAATAACGGCAAAGTCTACCTGGGTGAAGTATTTGGCACTGAGCATAAGGGGCATGACATTGGTTGAAGTAATACTTGGGTTGGCCACTATTAAAGAATCAAAGGTTGTTGTAGGGATGCTGCCCCTGTACCAACATGGTCAATTGATGGACTTGTTCAGTGAGGGCATTGGTCTGTTAGGTAACTTCTGAGGGTGGCTTAATCTTAAAGATTATCAGAATATCCCAGTGTCAGAGGCGTTCAGCTCTTCATAATCTGATTTTTAATGGCAGAATTCTGGGAATGATTTCAGAAGCAGGTCACCATCCTTGCATAATTTTGACAAACAGCAATAGCTTGATCTACACAAGTTAGCTGTGCTAAGTACATGACATCAAGTTAGGGTTTTTGAAAGCATCTAAAACCAGTCAAGGTGTTTCTGATTGACTTCCTCACAGTAGTGATTGGTAATCTGTCAACATATTTCCATAAATTCTTCAAATTTGATGAGAAACTTTCTAACACTTGAAAAATTCTGAAGATGAAGTTGATGGAAATTTTTTGCTTAGTTAATAGAGGCTAAAACCCTAAATTTGTCTCATGCATAAGCTTGCCATTGGCTCCAGGATTCAAAAGATAGATTGCACTGTACCATTTTTGAGCAGTTCTGGTGAGCTGGATGGTCTCTTCTTACAAATGTTTCTGGGAGCTAACTTTATAGTCATCTCACACAAATTATAGTTGTCTAACCATTTGTCAATGGGGCCATGGTCAAATTTCGTTTGTAGTTTTGTTTTATGCAAGTTTATATAAAGTAAATGGTGGTACCTTGGTCATTTAATAGATTGGTTACATTCTCTGGGGTGTCATACCTGATATAATTACCACTTTGTTGCAATGGCTCAGGAATCCTGGGTTAGTCACAACCTCCAAATTTGATGACACCTCTGGTTTCAATTAGATCAGTCAATTTAATGGGTATGTGTTGGTAAAAGCAAGAGGGCATTCCATTTAAATTATCTAAAACAGTGTATTGTGGATAAAGCATGATAAATAAAAACAGGAAAATATAATGAAAATAATATTGTCAGTTTATTGAGAATTATGAGCAGGATTATATACCTAATATCTCTAAAATTTGCAAAGGAAAAAGGTTTTAGAGGGTTTGAAGGGAAAACAGATGAAAACGAATAAATAGTGACAGGGATAAGACAAGGGAGGGGATATCTGCTGATAGATTAGCAATCTCAGTGGTAGCATGAACTATAAACCATATGTTCTATAAATGATGTTATAAAAACTCAAAAATTGTTTGTTTCAAACATCTTTTATCTACTAATGTAAAAACCCTTAGTAAAACTAAGATCACAAGAAAATGATATATGTGTTAATCTAGACAAAAATCTACCCAATAAAAATAATAACACTTGCTGACTGATATACAACACACAGCCTAAACTGGTGGGTCTAAAATCATGAAATTTTGCACAAAGTTCCTTATATAATGTAGGTGGGAACTAAGAAGGGATTTTTTAAAATTTATAGCAAGATAAAAAGTATATATGTAATATGTGAAAATACTATATGTTTTAAAGGTAATTTTTATATCAATACAGCTGAGCGTTTTAAAAATTAGGTTGATTCAATAGCTTAAATGAGTTTGAAAACAGTTGTTGGTCATTTGGATTATTATCATGTTATTTGTTTGGTGAGTAGTAAGTGATTGGCTGATTTGATAGTTTAAATAGTTTTGCAAATCAATGGGTGGTTTTGGGTTGGAAATAGGTAAATTACTTTAGGGCAAATAGTAAGTAGTTTTTGGATAATTAAATAGGTTTGATTAACCCTAAACTTATGCATGGTCATCTACCAATCTATATAACCAAATTTGTTTAATACCATCGCTTAATGATTAGCTTACCTAAAAGAAACAATATTATCTATTAAATATAATCACAAAAAATGCTAGGTAAAATGGACTATCAACATGATAAAAACTAAATATAATGGATAAAATAGATTTCAAGTTTTACCTTATGGTCAAAAGGTTAGATGAATGATATATGCTTTATAGATGAAGGTTGGAAACTTTCTTGACATCTCTTTATCTACTGTTATGGTATGATACCATAATTGTGTTTTGTCATTAAACTTTTATATCTAATAATGAGACGGTTAGATTACTTAAGTAATGGTTGGATTAGCCTAATTAAACTGTATATGACAGCAGGCAAATAGCTGTTAGATAAATTAAAATGTTTTTTGTTTTAGATTAAATTAGGTAGCATTTAGTTGTGGTAGTTTATGGAATCATCTTATAAAAATAATTATAAATGCAATTTTTTTACCTTCTACTCCTAAACTACTTATAATCTCAAATAACTTAATAATTTCTATGACTTATATATAATTGTTCAGTTGTTTTAATTGGTACAATTTTTCAGGTATAAGGTTACTAGTTATTAATTAATTTGTTTTTAATATTTAATTGACTTTATTAGTCAATTATATGGTAACCTTTCTGATATCTAACTATATCACATATTTTTATTTATATGGTTGATTTTAATAGTCAATATAAGCTAATTTACTGATTGATATCTACAATAATTTATTTTATTAAAATCTAGTTGATTTATTGGTCAATCTATGGTAAAGTTACTGATTGCCATTTTACAATAAACTAGTTTATTAAATCTAGTTAATACAATTAGTTAATCTATGGTAAATTTACTGATTGCCATCTACAATAATTTATTTTATTTTATCTAGTTAACTTAATTAATCCTTCTAAAATAAATTTACTAATTAACAAATACAAATATTCATTTTACTAATATTTTATTAATTTGTTGATTTTATCAGTCAAATTATAAAAAAGACAGACATTCTAATAATATAAGCTCATCATGCTATGATCATACTTTTTTGGATTTTGAAATTATCCCCAGCTATAGGGCATATTTCATGTCAAAAATCCAATTCCTTTCAACAACTTAGTGGAACTTAACTTCTTAGCCTCATGCTGTAAAATGATCCACTTGAGATAAGTTGGATCCCATAAAACTAAACTCCAACCTTCAGAACATTATATTGAATACAAATTAATTAAAGGGCCAAACAATCCAATTTATTATTCCACTTCATTAATTTAAACAATTTCTTGCCCATTCTACCTAAAAAATTGACAATTTAACTAAGGATCTTTACTTTAAAGCTGACCCAACTGATGCAATACCTAAATCAATTGGTTTAATCCCAATTTCCCTGATTCAACCCTTAATGTAACTCCAATTCATAATTTAGCATTTAAACCTTTAAGTTCAACTATCAATTATATTTTGCATGAAGGATTAGAGAATACCAAGCCAGCTAAGCTGTAAAACTGCCTTGAATGCATAATACCTTCAGTCTCCTACATTTTATCTATTAAGTAATCAGATATTAAAAAGCAGCTTTAATGATTCTTTGGAGTTTTAGGTTTTAAAAATGATGCTTATTGGGTCTACCTTCTTTTGGACTCCTGCACATTTTAAAATGAAAATAATAATGCTTCAGCATTCAATTCAAGTTTAGAATTGACTTAGAAAATGGATAAAGTTCTTAATTTGACCTGTATATATTTTATCTGTATTTGTTCGTGCATAACTCTGAAATATTGGACCAATTTGGATAATCTTTTTTATCAAAAAGAGAATAATCCAACTAGATCCCATTTTTCTTTTGCAAGGGTTGGACCAGTTTTTTAGAAAAAAACTCTATACCTTTATTTAAGAAATTGAACAATGAAATAAAGGAAAGTGGGATGGCAGAAACTGGGATTTTGGCCTGTGAGAAAAACTGGGAATGGATGCTGCTAATTGGGTAGCAACACCAACCATTCCTGGTCATCAATTGCCATCACTAGCCATGGTTTGAGTGACAATGGGCTTACAAGCCATTTTTTTTAATCTGAATGTGAACTCATCACATTTGAAGAGTGATCCAGGTGTGAAAGCCAATTGTGAGGCTCAAAAACGTCCAGATATTATGCATTAAAATTTAGAGGTCTGTTTGAGCTGTTTGGTGAAAATTAAATTGCCTTCTACACCATTCCCATGCAATGGAGGATCTCATGGCTTAATTTTTGGCCACATTTGCAAGTGTATGACACATCTACAACAATGGTAAAGGAAGGATCAGAGCTGGATTAGTTGATTTCTAAATGTCTTAGAAAAGAAGAGATCTTAGGAGGGTTGTATATCTAGCAGCTATTGCTTTCTAGATAGCAGTAGTTTCATAGTTGACCAATAATCCTTAAACATACTTTATTTATAATAATGGTGGGCAATATCCACCTCAAGTTCAAGCATACTGGGTAATCATTATAGGGGTGTCCTGGGCCACAGTGTTTGCCTGTTTTTATCACCTGATGTAAAATCCTCCAGGTGGTGGAGCATTGGTTGGAGGTTAATAGTTTATTATTGAGGCCCATAACCAACTCTCTGAAGTTATAGTTGATGTCATGACCTTCCTCTGCCCAGTCTTTAGGATTTGGAGGCAAGAGGGTGGCTTTGGATGTGCTTTTGAGGGGTTTTCCCTAATAGTGATCAGTGAATTATTATAAAAATTTTTAAATTTCTTTGTCAGCAAATTCATAACCAATCTGGTTCCATTCCTCCCACGTCATAGCCACAGCCATTGCTGCCCTCTGGGCTTTGAGAGCCCACCATATTATATTCTTATTATGCAACATATATGAGAAATAATAACCGCTCAACATCACCGCCTTGTTGCATATACTCTAATAGCGGGGTCACTGGTGCTTAAAGGGCATTCAGGGGTTATGCAGCATCCACTTTATTTAAATTTAAATTTAAATTTATTGTGGGGAAGGCCGACCATGGGACGGACACTTCTGAATATGACTCAGACGAGACAAAACTCAGTACCAGGTGAGGCACCCCAGAGAAGCGATGCTATCTCTTGTTGCCAGCGGGAACGCCACTTATGGGAAGGGGGAGGGAACGTGTGTAGGGGCGTAGCCACTATTGAGCACGTGTGGAGGAAGGGATCTGATTTGATGAACCAGACTGGGAACCAGGAGGAGACCAGCTGCCGGCGACGTGGTGGGAGATATCCAAACATCCACGCTTGAAAGTGATCCACCAAATGAGACCGGAATCTGTGGACAGCTTCAGGGAGGGTGGGGATGGATCCGGCGATGGCATCCAAGACAATCGTGTGGATAGTCCACATGGCGATTGCAACCACCAGAGCACGAAGGGAGGGTGGGAGGGGGAGGCCATTGATGAAGCAAACATATCTCTTGACAGACTGAAGGGATGTGTTTGATCCTGGCCTAGCAGACGTTGGACTTCGCGCCATATTACTTTAGAGGTGGGGCACTTCTCCAGGCGGTGAAACAGCGTTCCATACTGGCCACACATGACACAGGATGAGTGTAAAGCATTAGAGCGCTCAGCTGTACGATGCACCCGCCTCAGGCAGCGCCACACATGGGAACGGACTTGAGGCTGCAACAGAGGATGGTGTGCGTATTTCCAGATAGTCTTTTGGGTCTCAGTGGAATAAGGGATGTCCATCATGTCCAGGTAGTCCACCCTGGATAGGACTTGGGGTCGAGTGGGGATCACGCCATCATGGATGGGTAGCCCCTGTACCTCTTGTGTGAACTGAGGAGAGGGGCGGCCTCTTTGGTTGTATGTCCACTAATACAAATCCTCCACTCTGCGCTTCGCATGGAGAGTAGGATTCGTTTGTAGTGGGTTTTAGTCCCGTGAGGACCTGTGGCTGATGTGTGTGATGCGAGGTATTTCATCAGGGAGTGGGGGTTTGATGGATTGTTGAGGCCCAAGGCTCAGGAGAAGTTGGAGCGGGCCGCGCGGGACCAGTGTTGGGATGGGAGTGTAGGAGCAGTGACGGCCGCAATTCAGGTGCCTAGGATCTTGGCGGCATGGGCTTTGAAGTCAAGTAGGCCCATGCCACCATGATGATGAGGGCCAAACATGACCTCTAGCCGTACTGGTGGAGGGCGGCCTGACCAAAGCCAACCTTGTACCAAAGCATACAGGGATTTGAAGAAGCTTGGGGAGAAGGGGATGGCGTGGGCTCCAAACCAGACTCTGGATAGGAGCATAGAGTTGGCAAGAACAACCCTGCCAGTGAGGGTAGTAAGGTGGGCTCTGAGAGAGGCGATTCGCTTCGTCACGTTGTCCAGTATATGGCACTCCATTACTGCTGACGCGTATCCTCCTGCCTCCAACCACACACCCAGATGGCGTACCAGTCCTATGGTAGGTCGCGGCACAAAGGGGAGCACCAGTGGAGCGGTGTGTTTTGAGTTAGTAAGGCGTGGACTTGGGCGAGCAGCTGGGCTGGGTTGGGAACTACTTGCTGGGGCCCAGCAGTTCTGAAACCGACCAAGGAGGATGATTTCGGTTTTGGAGGCGTTTAGTGCCGCGTTGCTTACCCGGGAATATTCCTGGATGAGGGCTTCAAGCGCGCGTGCATCTTTATTATTAGACACCCCCACCACGCAATCATCTGCAAATGCCATCATCTTGACTGGGGTTTGGCCTGGCACATGGACCCCAGTGAGTTGGGCATTCACATTTCGCAGTAGTGGGTCAAGGCTGAAGTTGTATAAGAGTGGGCTCAGGGGTCCCCTTGTCGCAGGCCCCTTTGAGGATGGACTACATCCATTAGGAAACCTGGGCCGCGCACAGCCATTGTTGCAGATTCTGTGAGCAGCATCACCCAGTTAATGAAGCGGGGAGGTAGGCAGAATTGTTGGAGGCAGGCCCTAAGGTATTCCCAATTTACTCTATCATAGGCCTTTTGTTGGTCCAAGAATACAAGTGCCCCAGAGGCTGTGGACTGACACACATTAGCCACAGAGTGCACGTTATCCCAAATCGACCTTCTGGGGATGAAACCAAATTGTTCTGGAGAGATGGTGGCAGATGCTACAGTCCCTAAACGGTTAGCCATGATTTTTGTTAAAATTTTGGTGTCTGTGTTTGTTAGAGAAATGGGGTGCCAGTTGGCTAAGTCTAGCCTCTCCCCTTTCTTGAAGAGTGTGACTGTAAAAGCCTCATGTCCTCCTGGTAGGAGGCGCATTTCCAACAGGCTTTTGTTGAGTGAGGCTAGCAGCAATGGGGATATGTATTTAAAATATTTTTTGTAAAACTCATATGGAATGCCATCTGGGCCTGGGCATTTTCAATTTGGTGCATCGTGAATGGTAGTCCATAATTCATTCGGAGTAATTAAACTCATTATTTCCAGGTATTGGAAAATGGTGCGGATATGAGCTCTGTCAAGAAATTCTGCCATTTCAGCTGGCTGAATTGGTTCGGCTCAGTATAACTCGGAGTAATATCTTTGCGTTTTGATTGCCATTTTAGCTGGTGTGTCCACAATAGAATTATCCAATCTTCGCACCTGTGTGCAGGCCACGCTCTAGCGTGGTGCAAAATTTTTTTGAAGAAGTATGCGGTGCACTTGTCACCTTTAGTGATGCGTGTGGCCCTGTATTGGACACAAACCCGATGTTTGTGTTGCCTTTCAAGTGCGTTGAGGTGGGCTGCTGCCTCCGCCCACTTCTGGCCCCATGCAGGGCTATATCCTGAGGCTGGAATGTTGGACTCCAAGTGGGCCAATTCCACCAGCGCGCACGATATAACTGCCGATGTGGCTCGTGAGCGTCTGGATAAGAGATGGCGATAGTGGCAGATGGTGTCTTTTTTGAAAGTTGCCCATGTGGAAATGGGGTCTGCGCAAAATGGTGCAACAAACGATTTTGCCAAAGTTGCCTCTTCCACCCACATGGAAAATCCTGGTGACGCTAGCTCTGGGGGCGGATTTTGCACCAATGTGGGGCCTTTGCAACTGTGATGGGTAAGTGGTATGTTATTGAGACCAGTCGGTGGTCGGAGAATTCCATTTTTGTTGTTTTGAAGTGGGAGATGTGGGGTTGGAATTTTGCCGGTGCTAGAATAAGGTCAATGCGGGTCATGGACCTTAATTGGCCGTTGTGGATGTGGGGATGCGTCATGTTTTTGAGCAGTGGGGCATGTCGCGGCAGCGCATCCATTAACCCAAGGGTGGCTTTTAGAATGCGTAGTTCTACGTGACCCTGTGGGGCGTGGGGTGAGGGCGGCCACCAGTCCGTTAGTGAGGTTAGCCAACAGTTCATGCCATCAATTAGGAAAGAATTGGGGGGTAGCGGGAGGGATTTGACCGATGAGAAAAATATTGACGCTCTTGTGCACCGTTTGGGGCGTAAATGTTGACAATTGTGTGTGCAACATCAGCCCATGAGAAGGTGACAATGAGCACTCGGTCATTTAGGAATGTTTCTGAAGATGTAAATTTTAAAAAATTGTTTTACTGAATTAGCACCCCACAGTGCTTCGACCAAAAGGATAGGGATGGTAGGAGCATTGTTTTCTAAGCATCCTCAGAACCTCATGGACAGTGGGTTTCCTGGATGGCCAGGATATCCACGTGTAAATTATTTTGTAAAAAACTCAGTTTCCTAGCCCAGGATGGGGAGGCCTTGAGTCCGGCGATATTCAACATCCCTAGAGTGAAGGTTTCCCCCATCGCACCTTAGGTGTGAGGGGGTGGGCCCCTGGCCCACCAGCCTCTTCCAGGTCCCCACAGGCTTTCACAGCAGCGCGGGTATTAGCAGCAACGCTATCAGGGTTTTTGTTAATTTTTGTGGAAAGAGTCACGTTGGCTTTGGCCTTCGCTTTTTGTTTTCCTGACATCGGACAAATTTTTTGCGGTGCGGATAAGTTCGGTGCACCGTCGAGTGGGGCAATAAAATTTTTTTTTGGTTGGGATAGGTCCCAAGTCAGTTTCAACTGGGGCTTGGGTGCAGCGATTGGGTGAGATCGAATCTCCCATCAGATCCTCGGATTGAGTGGCCCATTTGGCTTGGGCCTCCCAATCTGATTGGGTGATGGATTCCCAAGTTGCTTCCACCGCGAAGGTCTCCATGTCCTCCTGGCGTTGTGAGTGTGGGATGGTGGTGGTGACCTTGGCCGCTTCCTTGGCCGCAGTCCTATGGGCCTGCTTGGCCTTCTTCCGCTCCTGCGGGGGCAGCATCCACTTTATAATGATTGTGACAATACTCTTTCTGGGACCCCTTGGATTTTGGCCAGTTGACTCCCCACGCTAGCGCTGAGCATCATATATGTGACTGCATGATCTGGAGAAAAGCAATGGCCCAAATATGGCGGTCATATTTCCCAAAATTGAGTAGCTCCATACCCCCTTTGCGTTTGGTCTTTAACAGGATGCTCAGTTTGACAGGCGCCACGTGGGTCTTAAACTACAGGAAGGTGTGGATGAGTGACTTGATTTTACCTTCCAAGCCTAGGCTCAGTGGTAGGATGTGAGCCACAACCAAAGTTTTTAGAGTATGAAGACATTTAGCGCCTGCACCTTCCCTTTGAGGTTCAAGCAGGCTGTTTCCAGTAGGCCATCTGAGATGACTTACTGGAAAGCACTATTTTTTACATTATCTCAACTGCCAGACCTGATTCAGTGAAGAAGATACCAAATTTTTGAACATTTGTGTTGGTGCTATGGGATTTATGCCCAATGGCAAAGGGAATTGAGGTCACTTTATTCTTACAAGTACCGTCTTGTCAATATTGATTTTAGCATTTGATGCCTGTTGGTTAAGGAAAGATGCTCACCAATGTCTTGCCAATCACTTTTTGAAATTTCTACCACCACTGTGTCATCTGCAAATGCCTGCATTCTGATAGGGGTTTAGCTAGGATGGCAGATGCCTGCAACGTCATTTTGTCTGCTTTCAATAGGATGTTCACAGCAATGTTAAATAATATCAGGGACATGGGATCGCTTTGGCAGATGCCATGTCCATTTGGAATTGATTCAGTTACGCTGGTGGCCAGTATGACACTTGTGGTATGGCCTGTGTATAGCATGTCTATCTAGTTGATAAAGGTAGCGGGGATTCCTCTAGCATACATTGCCGCCCTCAGAAATGACCATGCTACTCAATTGTAAGCTTTATCCATGTCTAAATACATGAGATAGCTGTTCTCAGATCTTTGCACATCCTGTAGGGTATTTTGGACCAAGCAGATACTTTAACAGATAGTTTGCCACTTTATGAACCCATTTTGGGATGTATAGATGGTCTTCATGGTGGTACAAATCAGTCTGTAAGAATTGTGTGAGAACTATTTAATCAGCATTTGACAATGCAATTGGGGTACCAGTTTCAAAGGCCACTGAGAGCTTTTTTTGTAAAGTGGCACAATTTGTGTTTTGTAGCCCCCTGTCATTTGACATTTTTTGGAGATAGTGGTTAAAAAGATGGGGTAAGTTCTGGTGCCACACGCTCACAGATCATGTTCAGCATTTCACTCACATGTTGTCAGGGCCTGTTGACTTATTTTCTGGCGCATCCTTAAGCGACCATTTTACCTCCTCCATCATATCAGCAAATAGATCATGTTTGTCAGCAGGCGAGCAACCCTGAAGTGCCAGCTCAGCCAGGGCTAGTAAGGCTTCTGTTGCCATGCTATTTGGCTTGCAGGGTGGAAGAGGTTTCCATAAAACCGTCTGACTTTTCATTTAATTATTTCTGGGTCAATATAAAATGATGCAATTGGGAGTCTCTACCTGAAAGATTTTGGCTCATGTATGGAATTCTCTAAGTTTGGCCAGATTCTCCATAGTCATCATACCCAGTAGGCTTTGGTGGCGGAAGGTTGCATTCTGCCATTGATTATTATTCTGCTATTATAGGAGCGCTTGATATTTTTTTGTGTTTTTTCTGTTACTCCCACCACCATAGCTCACTGTCCCACTGCTCTCAATTTTTTTAGTACTAGATGGTACTAGATGGTCCCAACCTGGTCCCACTGCTCTTGATTCAGGGTAGCCAGGGCATCCTTCAGCTGTTTAGCAGCAATATTACATTTGTAAGATTTAGTCTTCTCACACTTGGCAATATCTCACATAAGCTTTTCTTTAATTTTTTTCCAAAGGTTTAAGGGTTCTATGACCGCCTGGTGATTTAGATATGCTATTATTTGATCAAACCCTTTTTCAGCAGTACAGCGCCACTATGGGTCATGCAACGTTAAGGGGGATATTTTCCACTTTCAAGGTGGTGGGGTATCACCCTAATTGATGGCTATCTGCAAAATTCATGTGAATGATTTATGCATTTATGGAGGATTCACTATGCAACGTAGCAGTCTGAGGTTGCATGAGACTAGTACATAGCCCAGTTTGAATCCATGAATGGTTCATCCTTAAAATTGTACTCCAATGTCTAAGATTCTCAGGGTCATACTCCTCCTCATCAATTATAAGATACATCCCTGATGTCACAAGGTACAAAAGCATATTATATGCTGTTGGGATTTTTGCCCATATTCCCAGCCTGATAGATTATTAGGAATCGCTAGGGGATAATTTCCTAATATGAGGTGAATTGGAAATCAGTTGACCCTGATTTTGGAGTAACTATGTTTGGGGGTTTTAGGATATTTGCCTGGTTGGATCCGTTGGGGATTAATCCAGACAAATGCTTAAGATCTCGTCGGGCAGAGTTGCCAACGAAATAGGGACATCTGATAGTGATTAACTATCAAGTATACCAATTGGGATTGGTCAGGTTTCATCACTGACTGATTGGGAATCTAAGTAGTAAGTTGTGAGGCGAGTGATGCTTCCTGCAACTAGTGAATTGATCAGTTGGTTCATGACCTGCCTTAATGGGTAACAAGTCCCAATACCTAAGCAGGTCGCTAGCCAAATATTGTTGGTTCACTTGGATCAAGAGGAAAATGTCAGGGACACGTTTTCTGACTTTCCATTTTAGAACTCAATATTGTCCAATGATGGAATCCTATCCAGCATGGGGAAGACCATCGCTGCTGAGACAAGGATGAGTGATTTAATGGCAATGGCTGCCATTTCATCAAAGAGGTGTCAACTGAGGGTTAGATGACCAAATCCCCACTAAAATTTCCTAGAATTCACTTATAATAAAAACAGTTCTATAGTTTACAGTTTTATAGTTTACACAAGGTTTATAGTTTATAGTAGATCAGTGTAGTGAACTCCAGCATCCATTTGTTTTATTCTTTCTCAAGGATATTATTGCTGTTTGTGATAATTGGGAGACTCTTTAAGGAAAAGAGTAAGAATCTGAGTGACATCGATGAATCCCCCTTGGGTTGGGACCATCTAGTACTAAAAAAAAGTAAGGATCTGAGTGGGGATCCAGAGAAGAATTTGAAGCAAATTGGGGATTGCTGCTGACTGTGTGTTAAACTGGAGAAACTGTCACCAGGGAATCTCAGAGAAGATTGGGTTGTATAGTATGAGGGAACGAATCCCTATTTTGAGACATCTTAAGTATTTTGAGCGGAAATAATGGCTGAGCGTTGGGATGAGATCTAAGAATTCCATTCAACTATGGATAATAGTCGTCATGCTATTATCAACCAATTATATCAACAACAATACAACGTGGATGAATTGCACAAGAACCAAACCTGTGCAAGTAATAAGTTTATAGGGGTTATTGTCCAATAATAACCAGACTCATAAATTTTTACGAAGTGATTTTCACTACAGGGGTGTAGTTGAGTAGAGGAACTTAGAACATGATGTCCTATAAAGATGTTTCCAATTTTGGAAACAAGTTACTGAGGAAAGTAACAAAGACAGAACGTGAAGTGGATCACGTTCATTGGCGTCCACCCAGCTCAGAAGTAGAGCTCCAAGTGAAGCAAATTAAGATACTCATTACCAGGGAAAAGGACTTGCAGTCCTGGTTATGGAGCTATCTAGTGCTTCAAGGAAATCTGTTCCACCTGATATCTACCTGAGATGAAGAGTATCAGAAGGGCCAACTCAGGTTGAAATTGGGTCCGCTTGAAATAGTCCTAAGGAGTGAGTGTTTAGATGAGGCATTGAATGAAATAGGAAGCAATCAATAAGGAGAATGTATTGCTATACCAATAAAGATATGAAGGCAAAACAGGAAACGTTTTATCCAAGATAGTGGAGAAAATTGTTCTACTAATAACACTCAACCAATGATCAGAAGTTGCTAAAAGAATCCATCAATTCAGGAGAAATTGGATGAAGCTAACGAGTTGAGAATGACCTGCATAATTAAAGATGTCAATTAGCGCCAAAATTCGTTTTCAGGAGAAAAAGGATTTGAACAATTGGGCAGAAATGTTGGCTAATGAGATATGAGGATCCAAGCATCATTTGCTGAAATATGAGATGAAATTAGGACCTTCTGAACAAATACCCAGTCAGGATTGAAGGCCTAAATATTCAAGAGTATTGCCAAAGTTGGCAAGTGTAGCCTATACGTAAAGAGACAGCGCTGCTGGTCATATAGTGAAGAAGGTCAATACTAATTGGAAGTATTGAGCCTAAGAGAAAATATTTGAAATGTTCCCAGCGGACCTCTGAACCATTTAATTGGTTTTTGTCCTGAGATTTTGGTTTTTGTCCTGAGATTTTGGTCAAGTCCTAGAAGAGGAACACTGAATCAAATGGATGGTTAAATCTTAAGAGGATAAGATTTTGAACTATGATAACTGGTAGGTCGTAGCTACCTAGGACCCAGTTTGGATGAAGAGGAAAAGAAGAGCCTCTGAACCTTTTTGTAGGTTACAAGTCCCATTTCAAAAGAAAAATACAAAAAATATATAAACTATAAAAAAATCGATTTAATTGGTTCATGAATTTCAAACCTAGAGAATCAGCTAGAGATACTTGAAGGAATTTAAGTAAATGCCAAAATTGCCAACTCCTCATTGGGATAACACCCCAGAATTTTTCTAATTGTTTGATATGACTATGTACAGCTACGGTGATTGTCAAAAGGCGTTGACGGTCATGAATTGCCTAGACTCTGACTGTCAGAACTTAGAGTTGCCTCACCTGGAGGGGGACAGCTGGTCATACAAGGAGGCCAAGGTGGCCATAAAGAAGGAATTCAGGATTCTGACACACATGTTGAAGCGCAAACAGGAGTTTATGGGAATCCAGTTCCATAAAGATGAATCTTTAGCAAGCTTTGCAGATTATTTCTACCAAGAGTTGCAAATCCTGGTTGGAGCAAAGGTACTGGACTACTTCAATGCCATAATCACATTACAAGCGTCCCTTTGGCCCTATAGCAATTTGCACCATATGATGTCTTCTGTGTTTGTGATGATAATTACTACCTCTCAAATGGTAGATAATTTAAAAAATTTTGGAAGCAACCTTTGATGCCCCAAACAGAAGTTTCAAATCCAATCTGGTGCACAATTCAAATCCCATGAAGGGGAATGAAGGTGCTAAATAGATGAACAACTGATTTGTGCCAGGGAATAAGCCCAAAGAATTCAGATGGATGAATAAGAAAGAAAAGGTCTGAGAACAATGCGGTGGGAAAGGACATTTTGCTGTGCACTGTAAGAAGCCAAAGGATTAATCTAACATATTCCAAGTGAAAGAGTCAGCTGCCACCCAGATATTGGAAGAAAGGGCCCACAGCCTAGATGGAGAACAGTATAGAGCTGCGGAGAATCCTGTTCCTCCCAATATCATGAATGAGGAAATTTACATCAGTGATCTGTTTGTGGATGAAGACGTACAGGATCACTGTATCAAGTGGTTAATTTGGACATAAATACATAGACAAGATCTGGGGTGAAGGGAATTGACACCGAGATAATCAAGGAAGTTGCCTGGCCATATTCCTGACAACTGGTGGACAAGATTTAAGCCACTGATAATCCCAATGAATTGTTCAAAGTCCAATTAGATGAGGCAAACTTGTCAATCCCCTCAGCATGATAAAGAAATCGTTTCCTAATTCATCAGCACAAATCATTCACACCCTTGGTTTGGATTGTAGCACCACTATATACTCAGTAAACGCTATCTTACAATACTCTGAGTGTATGTATATAGATATACAAGTGAATTGTGTACAGGTGAGGGCAATTGTCAATAGTGGAGCACCCATCAACATTATCTCGACCAAGCTGGTGAAGAGAATGAAGATCACACCTGACTTGGAACACAAGAAGGAGTATGAGACAGCTGAGCCAAATACCACTATCTCATGTGGAACATATAGCGCTTTGCCACTGTGATTTGGATCCTTGCTGGTATCTGCGCCAGCAATAGTCTTGGCCAACCAAAACTATGACATTTTGATTGGGATGGAATTTCTATGCAAATATGGAGTTAAATGTAACTTTGAGGATAATATATTGACCATATTGGGTCAGACGTTACCATTGGTCTATCAGAAAGATGGAGAATCTCCGCTGAAAGGAGAAACAACCTCATCGATTTGATATACAATGATGGCATTGCCCTGATTTGATACCAATTAGTTGGTTGAAAGTGACATGAAATGCCAACAGAAATCCTAGAAAATTGGGAAATTCCACTGAGGATCAAGAATGAGAAAACCATACCACTGGGATCACAGATGATGTCAGCACAGGGTTAACATTGGAGATACCTGAGCTTCTTTATGGGAAGCTTGGAAGCCCCTGGAAGAAGTCCAGAGTAGAGCCTTGGGTGGCTCCTGGATTAATAATGATGGGCCATGGAGAAATTTGAGTTCTTCTGGTGAATTTAAGTGAAAAACTAATGAAGATCAGGAAGAATCAGATCATTGCATTTGTTCATCTAATCCCAACGGCAAAATTGAGGAGATTCCACGATTTTGGGACTCTTGATGAAATGGAATTATCAGCTGGGGTAACCGAGATTATCAACCTATTAGTTGATTGAGAGCAACTCGCTGATCTGGCGGAAGGCCAGCAAGAGGAGGTGCTCAAATTGTTCAAATAATCAGGAAGTATTCGCTCAGGATGACCATGATTTAGGATGCACAAGAGATGTGATCCACAAGGTTGACACTGGGATAAATTTTCTGATCAGGATGAGACCAATTTTATTGTCAAAAGGTGGCTGAAGCGGTAGTGGAAGAAGAAATCAGCAAACTAGTGAAGCATGGACTTCTAGTTCCATCGTCAAGTTCCTGGGAGAGTCTGATTCTTATCTTGAAAAAAATGGATGGCTCCATTCAGGTGGTTATCAACTACCAAAAGCTGAATAAGATTACAAAGAAGGATTCATATCCCCTACCAAGAATTGAAGATGTGCTAGACTGATTGGGAAAAGCAAAGTATTTCTCCATAATGGATTTGATCTCAGGATATTGGCAAATCGATTTGCCAAAAGAAGACCAAGAAAAATGTGCAATTTATACTGCGCAGGGGCTATACCAACTAACGAGGATGCCCCAGGGTCTATGCAATGCGCCTGCAACTTTCCAGAGGGCCATGGACGCTATACTGAGTGACTTGAAGTTGTCATGTGTTCTGGTGTGCTTGGACGATATCAAATTGTTTAGTAGGATGTTTACTGACCATTTACACCACTTGGAAGAAGTATTCAAGTGACTGTCCGCAGCTAACCTGAAGAGTAATCCAAGGAAGTGTCACTTCTTCAATAATGAGTTGAAATATCTGAGATTCTTATTAACTCTAGTGGATTTCAGCCGCAATCCTAGAATATTGAAGCCATAGAACGGATGGCTGTGCCAAAGCTTGTCCAAGACATCCAAGTGTTCCCTGGAATGGTCAAATACTACAGAAGATTTATTCAGGACTTTGCCTGAATCATTAAGCCCTTAAACCATCTGTTGAAAGATTTGAAGAAAGGATTCATATGGAATGAAGAAAGTGCAGGAATCCTTCAATGAGCTACGCCAGTACCTAATAGATTCTCTGATTTTGGAATATTCAAATTTTGATTGAGAGCTTATTATATAAACTGATGCTTCGTTGACAGCGATTGGCGCTGTATTAAGCCAAGTAGATAAACTTGGGGACAAACGTCTGGTGGCGTATGTGAGCTGGACACTCCCAGCCGCTGAGAGGAACTACACCATAACTGAATGTGAATGCCTTGCGGTCATTTACACCTGTAAGCAGTTTTGGGTGTACATCCACTGAATGCACTTCAAAGTGGTGATGGACCACTCCTCGTTGAGTTGGCTCCATAATTTGAGAGAACCAGAAGGATGACTGGCCTGATGGGCACTTAAGCTACAGTCTTACAATTATGAGATTGTCCACTGAGTGGGGCTTTTCACCAGAATGCAGATGGCTTATTGCGGTTACCAATGGTCCAGATGGTATACCAGCAGGCAGATGACTTATTCCAGAGAATGGTTGATGGAGAAATCGGGAATGAGCCCCAAGAAATTCAAGGTGCACTTTGAAAGGTGATGGAAAACACTGAGACCATGAATGGACAAGTGTTTATGACAATTAATGGGAAGCAGTTACTATTCCTGAAGCTGTTGGAAAAATCAGCTATCATTAAAGCCACTCATAAGGTTGTCAGGCGTGGAGGCCTGAGAAAAACAACTGATAATATTTGCCAGTACTAATGTGAGTCAATCAATTATGATGTCACTGACTATCTAGCTTGTTGCGTGGAGTGCCAGCTACACAAGCCACATAAGAATACAACTGGATACCAACTGGTCCACCCTGGATTTGCATGGCATACAGTGTCCATTGACATAATAGGACCGCTGACAATGAGCACAGGGGAAGTCAAGTACATAATAGTTGGTATCAACCATCTGAAAAGATGGATCGAGATGAAGGCCTTGGCAAAAGTAGATGCTACCAGAACCACAAAGTTCGTCCTGTATCAGATAGTATACCAAAATGGATGCCCGCAGATCCTGCTTAGCAATAATGGGACAAACTTCACATCTCATGTGATCCCATGACTGAATGAGGTAATGGGGATCTAAGGAGTTGTATCTGTACCCTACCATCTGGAGACGAACGGACTGGTAGAATGAGTGAATGGAAAGCTGGCCACAATGCTGAGGAAGCTGGTCGCAGGAAGAACTTCTATGTGAGGAACATACCTGAGTTCAGTGATGTTCACCTACAGTATCAGCCATCATACAGCGACAGGAAAAACGCCATTTGAGTTGCTATATGGGAGGAAGTCATGTTGCCACCAATTTTATATTTGGTGGCGGAACTAACGTTGGGGATGAGTGCAAAACAGTACTTAAACCAACTGACATATCCTGATTGAAATGCAAATTTAAGCATTTGATACTATGTTGAAGAAAAGGATATGAGTGAAATTGACGGACAATAATAACTGACCAGCCTTAGCAGAATATCAAATAGGAAAAAGAGTTGCCTATTGTGATATGCATGGTTTTTGGAGAAGAAACAAACTAGATGCATTGTGGTCAGGTCCTTTTGAAATTATTGCCAAGATGGTGACTGATGCCTACTACATCAAGAATCTCTTGGATAAAAGAGTTGTAAATTGAGTCCATGTTAAGTATTTGAAGCAATGGATTAATGAAAAAAAAACAAAAAAAGAGTTCTAAAAGGACTGATAAACCATTAAGTTGGTCATGTCCTGATGATTAGGTCAAGTCAAAAAAAGGACCTCTTAACCAAAATAGATGGTTAAGTCCAAAAAAGGACCTCTGAACCATAGAAAACTAGTAGTTTAAGTACCTAGGACCCAGTTTGGGGGAAAAATAAAGAAAGTTGGACTGCTGAACTAAAACACGGCCAAGTCCCATGAAAAATAAAGGAAAAGATAAAAGATTGAAAAATATATTGGGAAAAAAGATTATAAACCGCATAGAAAAAACCAATATATTTATATAATTTTATTTTTATTGATTATCCTCAATATGGGGATGATTCCGCCTATGTCACCTCTTGGGGGAGGGATGATGGATCACTGTAGGAATGAAAACCCCTCAAAATATATGTGATATTGGATGCTAGCGAGGGCTAGACCTACACAAAACCAAGTTCTTTGAGAAGACGCAGATCCCTGCAAGGAAGCAACTAGGGGAAGAAAAATTGAGAATTATGAAGAAGCCAATCATGAAAAACTGGAGTTGGGAGGGAAGCAACAGTATAGAAAGAGGCAGTTGGAAAATAACCCCAAGTAATCCTGATATGGTAATGGAGCTGAAAGATTAGTCTTGAGCACCTGCTGATGGGCTTTGCCAAGAACACCGGACATATGGGCCAGCAGCAAACAAGGGATACTGGATGGGGGTTGCTAAATCATGCCCCTTATTAAAGCCATCAGTGGAAGATACCAATGGGAAGCGACAGAAACAAGATAGTCATGCAAGGAGCATATGGCATCCTTCAAGTGATGACTAAAAGATTCTTGGAAGCTGAAGAAGAAGGAGCGATGGAACCTGTGAGAGGCTGGAAGCTTTGTAGCCCAACTTTGAAGAACTTGGCTGGCAAAGTGAAGAGCATAAGTGGCGGTATCCCAATCTAGGATGTTCTCAAGAGTGGAGGGATTCAGCGCTAGGGATAAAGCCTCAGTGACTTGGGCCCTCAATTCTGCATAGGGAAGTTTGAAATGAATACTGTTGCTGATGGTGATCTCAGTAGCCAAGACAGCGGGTTTTTAGTATTGTATGAGTTATAAGAGGAACTCAGAAAGCAAGTCTAACCCAGCAAGAAAGGAGTGATCAAGAGCGAAGAGCATAGTTTCAGGAGCATCCATGATGATGTTTGGTGCATCTGTGAAAGGAGCCAAATCCAGGAGAATTTTGAAATAATACTCTGGAATTGATGACAGAGGGAGAATTGGCCACGATTCAAACAAAACAATCGCTAGCCTGGTTTCTGAAGGGTTGGTTACCATTTCCAGTAATTCCACGGAAGGACTAGCCGCTGGTGCCAGACTAGGCATATGAGTCCAGGAAGAACCATAGAAGAAGTTCCCTCATGCATCCTGACTCATCTGCTGGAAGAGCCAAAGATCTTGATCAGACAAACTGTTGAGTAGCTGTTGGTACCGCAACTCAGAATTTGACATATGAGCTGGAGAAGTAGGATGTCAGACTTATATGGAATTCAACATTATGCGCTCTACAATCCATTAGGCTCCAATTTAAGAGAAATTAATCTCAAAAATTAATGGGATTAGCTCTACAGAGAAGAATTAAGAATGATATGAGCCAAGAGGTTATGAGAAGAAGATAACAAGGGTGAACATAAATAGGCATTTTTTATTGAGCTGCAAAATGAACATCAACGGCAAGAGTCTCTTGTCTAGGATGAGGAGAAAATCAGAAAATCAAGGACGCCAGAACAAGAATCCTGAATATAACAGCAGGTCATATGCCCTGATGGGGGAATCAGATCCTGGGACTAATATTCACAAATAAATCGATCATCCCAGCATGACAGTAGATCATGGGGACCACGCTCTGAGTAGGCAGTAGCGAGGAGGAAGAGGAAGAGAGCCGCACGCTGAAGGTCATCCTGAGCAGTATTGAGTATTTTGCTTGTACTCCACTTGAGCAAATGAAGTATTTGACTGAGTGTCCAAAGCGGTGTTCTCCTACCCTGGTCCTTTCTTGCTGGAAATCTAGGCAAGAGGGGGATGTGTTGGGATTTTTGTCCATATTCCCAGCCTTCTAGATTACCAGAAATCGCTAGGGGATGATTCCCTAATGTGAGGTGAATTAGAAATTGGTTGACCTTGATTTTGGAGTAACTATGTTTAGGGATTTTTATAATATTTGCTGGGAGGATTTGTCAGGGATTGATCTGGATGAATGCTTAAGGTCTCGTTGGGCAGAGTTGCCAACGAAATAGGGGCATCTGATAGTGATTAACTATCAAGTATACCAATTGGGATTGGTCAGGTTTCATCACTGACTGATTGGGAATCTAAGTAGTAAGTTGTGAGGCGAGTGATGCTTCCTGCAACTAGTGAATTGATCAGTTGGTTCATGACCTGCCTTAATGGGTAACAAGTCCCAATACTTAAGCAGGTCGCTAGCCAAATATTGTTGGTTCACTTGGATCAAGAGGAAAATGTCAGGGACACGTTTTCTGACTTTCCATTTTAGAACTCAATATTGTCCAATGATGGAATCCTATTCAGCATGGGGAAGACCATCGCTGCTGAGACAAGGATGAGTGATTTAATGGCAATGGCTGCCATATCATCAAAGAGGTGTCAACTGAGGGTTAGATGACCAAATCCCCACTATAATTCCCTAGAATTCACTTATAATAAAAACAGTTCTATAGTTTACAGTTTTATAGTTTACACAAGGTTTATAGTTTATAGTAGATCAGTGTAGTGAACTCCAGCATCCATTTGTTTTATTCTTTCTCAAGGATATTATTGCTGTTTGTGATAATTGGGAGACTCTTTAAGGAAAAGAGTAAGAATCTGAGTGACATCGATGAATCCCCCTTGGGTTGGGACCATCTAGTACTAAAAAAAAGTAAGGATCTGAGTGGGGATCCAGAGAAGAATTTGAAGCAAATTGGGGATTGCTGCTGACTGTGTGTTAAACTGGAGAAACTGTCACCAGGGAATCTCAGAGAAGATTGGGTGTATAGTATGAGGGAACGAATCCCTATTTTGAGACATCTTAAGTATTTTGAGCGGAAATAATGGCTGAGCGTTGGGATGAGATCTAAAAATTCCATTCAACTATGGATAATAATCGTCATGCTATTATCAACCAATTATATCAACAACAATACAGCGTGGATGAATTGCACAAGAACCAAACCTGTGCAAGTAATAAGTTTATAGGGGTTATTGACCAATAATAACCAGACTCATAAATTTTTACATCTGCCATACTAGGACCTCAGCTGCAAATCAGTTTTGTGTCCCTACTTGCATTTGTCCAACAATTCAAGTTACCTGCTATAATTGTTGCAGCGTCAGTTTTTATTTCTGACAGGAATTGCCTATTCTGTTTGTTTTCTTGGGGCTTAGGTGATGCATAAACAGCGATCATTTGGAGAGTTTTACCAGTTCTCTTATTATAAGCCATGTCCACCAGGATTCTTCTGGTATGTGTCTCCTTCAAAAAGTACAATTAAATGCTTTTTCAGCATGATGATCGCCACATGATCTGACCAAAGCGCCTTGAACTTAATCTGTTGATACCACAGGTGGTATTTGGGGTCTCTGTTTAAGTTTGGGGTCATTTAATGCTGGGCGTATGCCAAGTTTCCAATTCTAAAAATTAGGTCAATATGACTGTTAGTTTTAAAGTGGTGCATTTTTCTCGATGTGTTTGTGTGCTAGCCATCCCCCTAGCATTTGTGGTTTTGATGATCATTGATGGCTTCCCAACCCACAGGTATGAGTATTGTTTCAGTTATGCATTGAGTCTTGGACAGAAGTTGGTTTTTTGGTGGCGTGTGTCCCTGAGGAGGGTGATGTGTTGAAGGTGTACAGTTGGCATAATTTATTGGGACATTGATTTATTACTCAGGATGGAGCGCACCAGTTTTTTCATTTATGTACCAGTCTCCTTTTCTATTGAGAGAAGAGACAGTTTCAGTACAAAATGGAGTCACTAATTTGGAGAGGGAGGGTGAGTGGCAGAGTTGGCTTTGATCACCAACAAGATACTGTAATCAGCTGTGGTTGTTGACTGCAAATGTGAGTTGGGCTTAGTATGAGTATGTTGGGGGTTTTTTGCCATTTTTTGGCTACCCAGTTAGTTGGACTTATTGGGTGGAGTTGTCCCATCAGAGGGGCTGGTGATTCTGGGCCCTTTTCCTGATGACCTATTACAGATTGTTTTGGCTCCACTTTCTGCCAGCACAGTTCCTCCTTCTCCGCCCATCCTTCCTGGGTGGGGTGGGCGTTCTGGGACACTAGTTGCGTTTCCTCATCCGTCCTATATGACTCCAGGTTCAGGTTCATAAATGGCCTATTGTTGACCTTGGGGATTTTCCCTCTAGCATGCTCACGCTTCTTGGTGGGCATCATACAGCTCCTGCTGCTGGCGTTGCATGTCCATGATTTTAAATAAGATACGTGGGATCCATTCCTTGGCTTTGGGAAAAAGAAAGTCTTTTTAATAAGTTTGGTGATCCCATTTATAAGTTCATACTCATATATTTTAGCACTAGGTGGTCCCAACCTAATGGGGGGATACACCAATCTATAAGGTCATATTTAAAAATCAGGTAATCTTCCTTTCTTATGGTGACACTGCACTATTGTGTGTCCCATCTAGTAACAAAAAACATACCTGTTTGGCATCCTCTTATTCAACTTGAATCACCCTCTGGAGGCCTGGGATATGGATAAACTGGGGAAGAGATAATTTTTAGTTTTCATCTGGGGTGCAAATTCATACAGAGCTTCCACTGTATGAGAACAAAGACCATAGTGATTTAATCACCACCATCTTGCCAAAATTTGCAAACCTCATCATAGTATGACAGGCTGGTGCAAATTGCCTCATGGACCCTATTATAAATTCAGCAGAATCTTTGAAATACACCATAAGGTTTTTGCGCAGGGTCAATCTCACTGAGCAATGGATGGACAATATGGAGATTGTCATCTCACAAGATAAACGTAAAGAATATTATAAAATATGATGCAAATGGTTCAGCCACACTACTTTATTTATTTAATATAAAACTGCAGATTCCTTCTGCTCCGTTTAATTCTTCCTATTAACAATCCTCCTCCTTCAATTTTCTCATATCACTTATATATCGTAACTTTGGCCAAAACTGATCATCTTGCTTAGACTATTCGTTCCGCCATATTCTCATTGGTTCTGGCCAAGTTTACCATTTATTAAATTCACAATCGCCTTAGTATGAGATGATCCACTCATTATTCATTGTACGTCAACATCTCATTATTCATTGTATGTCAACGTCACCTTATTTCCTAATTTGGAGGCAATCCAATAACTATCCTTTCTGACCCAATATTGCCTCATCTCAAGGAGCTCAAATAATTGTAATTATGAATCATGGTTGGTGGATTATGGTCAATCTGACATGGCTATTTTGGGCTTATCATCCAATCATATCAGAATCTTGACAGACCCATTCGTGGGCATGGTCCATTGATAATTCAGTAAAATTCACCCATTTTACCATCTTATTAGCGTATCAGGTGGTTTCAGTGCATAAATAGGAGTCCTCATATCTTATTTTTATTTCAGACAGTTGTTTCTGGTCAAGTTCATTGGGGAGCAAAATGTCAATTTATCCACAATCTGGTACTCAGTGGTGGTCAAAATTGCCGCCAGCAAGTATGCTGTCAAGCTCCTGGTATATCATGACTATCAGATCCAACAATTCCTTTTCCCTGACCAATTGGAGGTGGATGCAAATTGCATCATTAAGGTAGGATTTGGGGGCCTGTTGATCAGAGAACCCTCCGTTGATAAATGTTCAAATAAAGTTCACATGACTTTCAGCACCTTTCCATGACTCCTCATGAGGGGCCGCCATGCTATATGATTTCTTAGTTACACATTGTGTTGGAGCCTCCGCTGGGATTTTTATTATAAGATCCAGATGACTACTTCATCTAAGTTGAATCTTCAGGTTAATAAAGCTTACACTTGGTGCATATGGATGCCCATTTGTGGATGGTGCTGGCCATAGACGCACATATTTTGAGGGCATGCCACCCCAATGCTTCCGTTGGCAATAAGCTGAAGTTATACCAGGTAATTGAGGCCTCAGGGCCACTTGCCTCATGCAACTATTCAAGCAGCACTTCCAGCGTTATAGCGCTTCATTGACACCAGTCTTAGACAGTGACGCTGTTCCACCCAGTGTTGGTTACAGGCGTGCTGCTTCTACCAGAACCTTTTCTTTGCTCCACTGGAAGGCTTCTGCAGGGATAAACCCCTCCGGTATATAGGGGGTGGCAAGAGAGGTCTCAGTGAATGAATGTTTCCAGTTTCATATCAATTCAACCCAAAAAACATCTTTAGCTAATTCCATCTGAGTTCAGGGGCCTTAACCCCTCACATGACCGCTGCTGTTTTTGGGCGGGATCTTGTGTAAATCCAGGTGTGGGCTGTGTTAGGGGTGAATCCTGCTGCATCACAATCTGCTGCTGCGGCAAGAGGGGCATGATCCCACCAGAGGATCCATTTTTCCAATGTGAAAGAGTCTCACAAGAACTCATGTATTCTTCATTACCCCCAAAATTGCCCAGTCCCATAATTGTTCTATTGAAGTATTGGCGCAAAGAAATACTACATCTTGGCTGGGGTAATACAATTGACACTCCAGTTAATAGCAATTTTTTGTGACCACTCCTGGAATAGCCCCACTATATGACTTTTTACTTCATTTAACCAGCTTGTAGCAGGTTAAATGCCATGGCAGGTGTTATCCACATGTATGACAAGTGAAGGGTTTTGGTAGCCCTAAACCCCGCCATAATCCATGGTAGCGCCTTGTTTGGTGAAAAGGCAGTATTGTACCATTTGAGGGCTATTTTGGCAGAAAGAATCTGGTGCTCCAAGTTGAGCGCTATCATAGCGTTAAAAATTTTTATTTAAGCATTTAATTCTGACAGTGAAAGCCCTGATTTCTTGACTAAAGCTGCTATCCTTGTGGGAATACCCGCCTTGTTACACACCATGGCGTCATAGAGGTCAATGACTTCATCTAGCCATGCCTTAGCAACCCTGGACTTTAAGTCCTCATGGACTGCTACCTTTAACGCTTGGTGGTCCACTGGCAGTTTCATCCACTTGAGTCCTGCTCCATATGTATGCATGAAAAAATTGTAGATTATCACTAAATCAATCCAGATTTGTGTATCGTTCCACCACTTCATAGCTCTAGAAGAGTTTTTTTCACACCATGTTGCAGCTGTAGCAGGGTGTATGGCTTTCAAAATCTATTGGGTCACTGTCACATATGAGAACTGTAAATTTTCCTATTGCATCACCTCATGTGGTGAGATGCCTTTATGGGTCAGCATGTTCTTCTTCATCAGTGTATATTTCACTGGTGTGTTATGGGGTACGCTGTTTGTTTCTTAGATTGGTATGGCAGATTTGAGGGTTTTCACCGTTACTTTTATCTTTTTGGTAATGGGTTTAGGTTGTCTAACAAGTATGAGTCAGATCCTAAAATAACTGTAAACTCATCTGGGTTTAGACCCAACAAGGGATTATTCAAGAATGAGGGGATCAATCTTTATCTGAGATATTTGCCAACAATTGTTTCCCCAATTTTATAGATATTATAGGCACCCAAAGAGATTTTTACCTCGTTGGGGTTTAACCTAATAAAGGGATTATTTAATTGGGGTGACTGACTTTTGTCAGTGACGATTGCTGATAAATTTTCTCAAGTTTCGTTGCTACTGGGAATTCTGAAGTGACTGTAACCTCATTGGGTTTTGGATCAAATAAAGGGTTAGTCAAATGGAGGAACTGATTTTTGTTGGAAATAATTTCTTATAAATTCATTCTATCTTTATTGCCAATGGGGATCCCAAAGTGACCATAACCTCATCTGGTTTTGGGCTCAATGAGAGGTTGGGCAAACGAGGGGACTTAATTTTGTTGGGGATAAATGTCAAAAAATTTCTCAGTATCATTGATATTGGATCTTCCCCAATTATCTTTTTTAACCTGAGGCAATCATTTCCCTGCATGAGGAGCAAACTGATATGAATTGGCCCCTAGTAGGTAGGGCTTCCACCATCCCTGAAGAGGGCAGGTGCTCAGTATTGGGGGTACTGGGCTGAGTAAGGATTTTTCAGGGGGCATTGCCCACTAGTACCTTTGATTTGACATAAGCTGCTCCATTGGTGAGACTGCCCATCTCCACTAAAGTGGTGGCTGTTGGTACCCCTTGGAGTTGAGCTGCCTTTGGAGGGGTTTGTGTCCCTATTCTACTAGTTGTTTCTATTTTTGTCACGTTGATTGTGGAGTTTTTGCCCAAGTTTCTTTGTTCCACTAAGGTCTCATCACCAATATTTTATTGGCCAAGTTTGTCTGTCATACTTGGACCTCATTGCTGACAATTTTGATAGTATTGGTGGATGCACCCCTGCTTTATGGGTGTCAGGCGAACAGCAAGTAAAATTATACTGACCTGCCAGCCCAGATGCCAGACCATCAAGTGGTAAACCAGAATGGCAGAGGCACTGCTGCTGGTATGACAGATATGGAACTGGAAGGGAGCTTAATTCTCAACAGATAAAAATGGGATTTTGGGGGAAGTTGTTTTTATTGGAAAATTTTAGGAAGAAGAATTGACCAACAATTTTCTCAGTGTGATGCGCCTGATTAAATAGTCATCAATTTTGAGGGAAAAAAGCCAGGATTGGGTTCCGCAAGTTTGACCTAAGTGGTAAATTATTTGGGAAATAGGTGGGTTAGTTCCCTGGGAACTGACATCACAAAACCTGGTGGCGGGCCAAGTTGCAATTGGTTCAACCTAAGCGGTGAACTATTTGGGAATGGGCAGGTTATTTCCCTGGGGACCGACATTGCAGAATTTAGTGGCGGGCTTAGTTGTGGTCAGTTTGACCTAAGCAGTGAACTATTCAAAAATGGGTGGGTTAGTTCCCTGATGACTGACATTGGTAAATTTGGTGGTGGGCTGAGTTGCGGTCAGTTTGACCTAAGCGGTGAACTATTCAGAAATGGGTGGGTTAGTTCCCTGAGGACCAACAAAACAAAATTCAGCGGTGGGACGAGTTGCAGCCAGTGGCATTGCATCAGGCGCAATGCCCAATTTGATGGCAGATATCTGCCCATCGGGGGTGATGCCTGATGGATTTGGAAGTGGGGGATTTTTTTGATCATCGTCTTAACCAAATTGCAACTGTTTGGCATTCTGGCTGATAGCTCAGTCTTCATACCTTTTTGACCATTTAAAATCTGAGTATTAGGCTGATTGCCACTCAAATTAGTTGCAATTAATTCCATTTTGGCGATCTTGGTGCAGATTTTACTGATTCCTCATAACAGTTCTGCCAAGGAGAGTGTGGGTACTGGAAGTGGGATCTGAAGTAAAAGGGCTATTACCCAGCGCTCATCTATCATGTGAGCGAGATCGCCCTGAGTAACAAGGGGCATGGCCATCCTCTTTGGTACCTTCTTGCTCAGGAACAGAAAGATGGCCTGATCGATGCCTAGAGGATGTTCACTGGGACTTACATTACCCTTTCCTTTTTCCAAGAGAAGAGCCTCATCACTGGGAAACTGTACAAGAGCCACCTTCTTGTGCGCCTTGGGTGACTTGATTGCCATTACTGATGCAGGTTTTTTGGGGAAACAGAGAATCTTGGGGTGGGATATGTGGAGTGCTTTGACCAGGTTCATGCGATTCACACAATCACACGCCTTGCCCAATTGTTCTCATAGACTGGATATCCTTTCCAAGCCACGAGATATTGGACAGAACATCGCGATTTCTGGGATGCCAGGATAACCTCTTCCTCAGCCTCTTCCCCATTTTTGACGATGATCAGTTCCAGTTCCATGGGAATTGCACCTTTGAAGGGCGACAACTGGGAAACTACTGGGATTTGGGGAACAAAATCATTTCAAGTTGAGATGTCAGACCCTACTGACATGGGCAAGATAGCCGTGGCAACTATGGGGTATGGGTTTGGAGTTTTGAGTGGGATGGGACGAATGTGGGCAGGGATAATCTTCTTTACAACTTGATTCAGTTGGAAAGAAGGGACCAATGCTGCGCCAATATCTATGAGAAAGGCGGAAATGGTAGAGATTAATGGATGGTTAATTATGTCAAGTGAACAGCAAGTAAGACTTAGACTGGCCTGCCAGCTCAGATGCCAGAGCATCCAAGTGGCAAACTAGAATGCCAGAGGCACTGTTGCTGGTATGACGGATATGGAACTGGAAGGGAGCTTAATTCTCAACAGATAAAAATGAGATTTTGGGGGAAGTTGTTTTTATTGAAAATTTAAGGAAGGAGAATTGACCAACAATTTTCTCAGTACGATGCGCCTGATTAAATAGTTGTCAATTTTGAGGGAAAACAAGCTGGGATCAGGTTCTGCAAGTTTGACCTAAGTGGCGAATTATTTGGGAAATGGGCGGGTTAGTTCCCTGTAAACTGACATTACAAAATTTGGCAGCGGGCTGAGTTGCGGTCAGTTTGACCTAAGCTGTGAACTATTTGGGATTGGGCAGGTTAGTTACCTGGGGACCGACATCACTAAATTCAGTGGTGGGCCAAGTTATAGTCAGTTTGACCTAAGTGGTGAACTATTTGAAAATGGGCAGGTTAGTTCCCTGGGGACTGACATCACAAAATTCAGCGGCAGGCCGAGTTGCAGTCAGTGGCATTGCATCAGGCGCAACGCCCAATTTGCTGTCAGGAATCTGCCCATCAGGGGTGATGCCTGATGGATTTGGGAGGGGGAATTTTTTTCGATCATCATGTAAACCAAATTACAACCATTGGGCATTCTGACCAATAGCTCAGTATTCATACCTTTTTGACCATTTGAAATCTGAGTGTCAGGCTGATTGCCACTCAACTTAGTTGCAATAAATTCCATTTTGGCAATCTCAGTGCAGATTTTACTGATTCCTTGTAACAGTTCTGCTGAGGAGAATGTGGGTACTGGAAGCGGAGTCCAAAGTGGTAGGGCTATTACCCAGCGCTCATCTACCATGTGAGCGAGATCGCCCTGAGTAATGAGGGGTATGGCCATCCTCTTTGGTACCTTCTTGCTCAGGAATGAAAGAAGGCCTGATTAACACCCAGAGGACGTTCACTGGGACTTACAATGGGTTGCCATTTGGTGGGAGTTTTAGTCTTTCTTATAAAAAGGAAGTTACTGTAGGCTGTCAGCTCTATGAGCTAAGCTCTGCCAAGCAGGATTCCCTTTTGTAACTCTAGCTGTTGAAAGTCACATGTACTGCTTTAATTGAGGCAGTAGGTGAAATTTAAAAAGTTGCTTTTGCTAAACTAAACCAGGTCAATTTTCTAAAAGGTGATACTAAAGCGTAAAAGAAGTTTTGTAAGAATTGTAAGGATTGGTCTAGTATTTAACCATTAGTTTATTAGTTATATTATTATGGACAGAAGAAATATTTTCTAAATTTAATAGATACAAAGCTAAAACTTTTTTTCTCGTTGCAAACACTTTTGCAACCTATTTAATTCGAGACTAAATCTAGTTTGATAATCTCATAGAGGGGATTAGTCTGCGCCCATGTCTGGGAGCAGTTGGGCAAGCAAGGCAAGAGGAGCAGGCGGAAGGCCCGCGGCCTCTAATGTTTGAAAACGCCCCAGAGAATCTGGCGGAATAGAAAAAAAATCTAAAAAAGCCGGCGGTCACAATTTCCCCAGAGATACTCACATGGCAAGCACGATGCAACCAGTACATCAACACGCCACATTCCCAGCCACTTTCGTTGGTGGAATTCGGAGTCCATGTGTATCTGGAAATCCAAAAAACAGCCCTATGGGAAAAATTTTGTGAAGATGTACACAAACTTTTCCTGACCGCGGTGTACGTTGCACCTCACTCCATGTCACACAGTTGGCTGGACCTAGGCTTCAAAAGCAAAATTGCAGCAGATGAGGCTGCAGCAGTGCGCATAGTGGTCAACCTCCCCAAAGGGCAACGGGTCATCAAAACTAAATGCACCAGATGGACAAAATCAAACCAAATTTTCCTTACGTTTGACTTTTTGCCTACTATGGTAAAACATGACATTTTGGAGCAACACCTGAAAGATGGTCTCGCCATATATGGCAAAATACAATCTTTCAAAATGCAACATTTCACGCTGATGCCACACCTGTGCACTGGCAAAGCCATCGCAGTTCTGACCCCAACTGAGGAGATCACAAAGGACCTAACCCAGATCCTGCACTCCACCTTTATTGACATTGCAGGGCATACCACCCACCCATTTTGGGTAACCGTGGACAGCGCGCCCCCCATTTGCACCCACTGTGATGCATTCAGCCATAAGGCACATGCATGCCCCATCAAAGAGGGCGTCACATTCCAAGAGCACCCCTCAGTGGCTATGACCAGCGGAGAGGCGCACTAAAAACCAACCGCAAGCACCAAGGAGGCTTTCCTGTGGGGAGCACAAGGCTGCTACCTATTGGTAAAGCCCATCTCCCTGCAGGAGCGGAAGAAGGCCAAGCAGGCCCATAGGGCCGCGGCCAAGGAAATGGCCAAGGCCAACACCACCATCCCACACTCACAACGCCAGGAGGACATGGAGACCTTCGCGGCAGAAGCAACTCAGTAATCCATCACCCAATCAGATTGGGAGGCCCATGCTGAACAGGCCACTCAATCTGAGGATCCGATGGTAGATTTGATCTCACCCAATCGTTGTACCCAAGCCCCAGTCAAAACTGACTTGGGACCTATCCCAAACAAAAAAATTTTTTTTTGCCCCACTCGACGGTGCACCGAACTTATCTGCACCGCAAAAAATTTGTCCAACGTCGGGAAAACAAAAAGTGAAGGCCAAAGCCAACGTGACTTTTTCCGCAAAAATTAACAAAAACCCTGATAGCGTTGCTGCTAATACCCGCGCTGCTGTGAAAGCCCGTGGGGACCTGGAAGAGGCTGGTGGGCCCGGGGGCCCACCCCTCACACCTAAGGTGCGATGGGGGAAACCTTCACTCTAGGGATGTTGAATATTGCCAGACTCAAGGCCTCCCCATCCTGGGCTAGGAAACTGAGTTTTATACAAAACAATTTACCCGTGGATATCCTGGCTATCCAGGAGTCCCACTGTCCATGAGGTTCCTAGGAAGCTTGGAAAACAATGCTCCTACCATCCCTATCCTTTTGGTCGAAGCACTGTGGGGTGCTAATTTGGAAAAACAATTTTTTCAAATTTACATCTTCAGAAACATTCCTAAATGGCTGAGTGCTCATTGTCACCTTCTCATAGGCTGATGTTGCACACACAATCGTCAACATTTATGCCCCAAATGGTGCACATGAGCATCGGGAATTTTTCTCACCAGTCAAATCCCTTCTGCTACCCCCTGATTCCTTCCTAGTTGGTGACATGAACTGATGGCTAACCTCACCAACGGACTGGTGGCATCCCTCACCCCATGCCCCACAGGGTCACATAGAACTATGCATTCTAAAAGCCACCCTTGGGTTAAGGGATGCACTGCTGCGACATGCCCCACTGCTCGAAACATGACGCGTCCCCACATCTATAATGGCCAATTAAGGTCCATGACCCGTATCAACCTTATTCTAGCGCCGGCGAAATTCCAACCCCACATCTCCCACTTCAAAACAACGAAAATGGAATTCTCCAACCATCGACTGGTCTCAATAACATACCACTTACCCATCACAGTTGCAAAGGCCCCACATTGGTGCAAAATCCGCCCCCCAAGCTCGCGTCACCAGGATTTTCCACGTGGGTGGAAGAGGCAACTTTGGTGGAATTGTTTGTTGTACCATTTTGCGTGGACCCCATTTCCACATGGGCAACTTTCAAAGAAGACACCATCTGCCACTATCACCATCTCTCCTCCAGACGCTCATGAGCCACATCAGTGGTTATATCGCGTGCACTAGCAGAATTGGCCCACTTGGAGTCCAACCTTCCAGCCACAGGATATAGCCCTGCATAGGGCCAGAAGTGGGCGGAGGCAGCCGCCCACCTCAACGCACTTGAAAGACAATACAAACATTGGGTTTGTGTCCAATACAGGGCCACACGCATCACTAAAGGTGATAAGTGCACCGCATACTTCTTCAAAAAAATTTTCGCACCATGCCAGAGCGTGGCCTGCACACAGGTGTGAAGATTGGATAATTCCATTGTGGACACACTGGCCAAAGTGGCAATTGAAATGCAGAGATATTACTCCAAGTTATACCGAGCTGAACCAATTCAGCCAGCTGAAATGGCGGAATTTCTTGACCAAGCTCATATCCGCACCATTTTCTGATACCCGGAAATAATGAATTTAATTACTCCAAATGAATTATGGACAGCCATTCGCGGTGCGCCAAACCAAAAATGCCCAGGCCCAGATGGCATTCCATATGAGTTCTACAAAACATATTTTAAATATATATCCCCATTGCTGCTAGCCTCACAAAACCAAAGCCTGTTGGAAATGTGCCTCCTACCAGGAGGACATGAGGCCTTTACTGTCACACTCTTCAAGAAAGGGGATAGGCTTGACTTAGCCAACTGGCGCCCCATTTCTCTAACAAACACAGACACCAAAATTTTAACAAAAATCATGGCTAACCGTTTAGGGACTGTAGCATCTGCCACCATCTCCCAAGAACAATTCAGTTTCATCCCCAGAAGGTTGATTTGGGATAACGTGCACTCAGTGGCTAATGTGTGTCAGTCCACAGCCTCTGGGGCACTTGTATTCTTGGACCAACAAAAGGCCTATGATAGAGTAAACTGGGAATACCTTAGGGCCTGCCTCCATCAATTCCGCCTACCCCCCGCTTCATTAACTGGGTGATGCTGCTCACGGAATCTGCAGCAATGGCAGTGCGTGGCCCAGGCTTCCTAACGGAAGTAGTCCGCCCCCAAAGGGGCCTGCGACAAGGGGACCCCCTCAGCCCACTCTTATACAACTTCAGCCTTGACCCACTACTGCGAAATGTGAATGCCCACCTCACTGGGGTCCATGTGCCAGGCCAGACCCCAGTCAAGATGTTGGCATTTGCAGATGATTGCGTAGTGGGGTGTCTAATAACAAAGATGCATGTATGCTTGAAGCCCTCATCCAGGAATATTCCCGGGTAAGCAACGCGGCACTGAACGCCTCCAAAACCAAAATCATCCTCCTTGGTCGGTTTCAGAACTGCTGGGCCCCAGCAAGTAGTTCCCAACATGGCCCATCTGCTCGCCCACGTCCACGCCTTACTAACTCAACACACACCGCTCCACTGGTGCTCCCCTTTGTGCCACGTCCTACCATAGGACCGGTACGCCATCTGGGCGTGTGGATGGAGGCAGGTGGATACGCGTCAGCAGTAATGGAGGGCTGTATACTGGACAACGTGACGAAGCGAATAGCCTCTCTCAGAGCCCACCCTACTACCCTCACTGGCAGGGTTGTTCTTGCCAACTCTATGCTCCTATCCAAAGTCTGGTTTGGAGCCCACGCCATCCCCTTCTCCCCAAGCTTCTTCAAATCCCTGTATGCTTTGCTGCAAGGATGGCTTTGGTCAGGCCACCCTCCACCAGTATGGCTAGAGGTCATGTTTGGCCCTCATCATCATGGTGGCATGGGCCTGCTTGACTTCAAAGCCCATGCCGCCAAGATCCTGGGCACCTGGATCGCGGCCGTCACTGCTCCTACACTCCCATCCCAACACTGGTCCCGCGCGGCCCACTCCAACTTTTCCCGAGCCTTGGGCCTCAATAATCCATCAAACCCCCACTCCCTGATGAAATACCTCGCATCACACACATCAGCCACAGGTCCTCACGGGACAAAAACCCACTACAAACGAATCCTACTCTCCATGCAAAGCGCAGAGTGGAGGATTTGTATTAGTGGACATACAACCCAAAGAGGCTGCCCCTCTCCTCAGTTCACACAAGAGGTACAGGGGCTACCCATCCAGGATGGCGTGATCCCCATTCGACCCCATGTCCTATCCAGGGTGGACTACCTGGACATGATGGACATCCCTTATTCCATTGAAACCCAAAAGACTATCTGGAAATACGCACACCATCCTCTGTTGCAGCCTCAAGTCCACTCCCATGTGTGGCGCTGTCTGAGGCAGGTGTATCATACAGCTGAGTGCTCTAACGCTTTACACTCATCCTGTGTCATGTGTGGCCAGTATGGAACGCTGTTCCACCGCCTGGAGAAGTGCCCCACCTCTAAAGTGATATGGCGCGAAGTCCAACGTCTGCTAGGCCAGGATCAAACGCATCCCTTCAGTCTGTCAAGAGATATGTTTGCTTTATCAATGGCCTCCCCCTCCCACCCTCCCTCCGTGCTCTGGTGGTTGCAATCGCCATGTGGACTATCCACACGATTGTCTTGGATGCCATCGCTGGCTCCATCCCCACCCTCCCTGAAGCTGTCCACAGATTCTGGTCTAATCTGGTGGACCACTTTCAAGTGTGGATGTTTGGATATCTCCTACTGCGTCGCTGACAGCTGGTCTCCTCCTGGTTCCCAGTCTGGTTCATCAAATCAGACCCCTTCCTCCACACGTGCTCAATAGTGGCTACAGCCCCTTCACACACGTTCCCTCCCCCTCCCCATAAGTGGCGTTCCCGCTGGCAACAAGAGATAGCATCGCTTCTCTGGGGTGCCTCCTCTGGTACTAAGTTTTGTCTCGTCTGAGTCATATTTGGAAGTGTCCGTCCCATGGTCAGCCTTCCCCACAATAAATTTAAAAAAGAAATATTTTCTAATTGTGGGACTAATTCATCAACTGGATGAACTTAATTTTGGAAATGGCAAAGCAAAAACTTTGAATAAATTTTGACTTGATATATATCCTATGGCTGAGGGAGTGTTCAATTATAGGCAAGTATGAGATCATAGCATGACAATCTTAAATCTTTATAGATGCCTATCATTTCTATAAAAATTTGACCAATAAAACCAATCAAATTTGATGAAATTTTTTATTGTAGATGACAATTAGTTAATTTAGCATAGACTGACCAATAAAATCAACTAAATTCAAAATAAAATGAATTATTGTAGATGGTAATCATTAAATTTATTTTTTTTATTTGAGGTGGGCCAACCTCAGGACAATACTGCACCAATTAATGAAAAATTAAAATGAATGGGAAAGGTTGGGTTGGGACCATCTAGTACTAAAAAAAATGAATGGGAAAGGAGGATAAAATCTGGAAAATCTCCATGTGTGGCATATGATAGGCTAGGAACTCCATGGACTGCCTAGCTATTCAATATCTCAGTTTGGGGCATTGGTGCGCAATGCCAACACAGTCATAATCATCCCCTACTTAAAGTTCCAGTACCAGAATTGAACTTGGGGAGGCAGTGGTAGAGGTCCCTATTCTACCACTTGGGTATCCTCCCCTTGGTAATCATTAAATTTAACATAAGTTGTTTAATAAAATCAACTAAATTTTATAAAATGAGTTGTAGTATATTTTTTATAAGAATCTATATATTTTATATAGACAATGATTTTTTATCTTATATAAAAATAGTGAGGGTTCATAAATAATATATAAAGATAATTTTTTAAAATAAATTGAGAAAAAAGAATAACTTTTAAAAATGCACTAAAATTGTTTAGAAGAAAAAAGAACTGGCTTCACAAACTTTTAAATAAAACTTCAAAAAGGCACTAAAAAGTATGATTAATTGAGAAATTATGAATACTCAACAAAACCCTTTTTTAAAGTTGGTGCCATATTCCAACTTGACTTATAAAAATTTGCTCACAATTACAAATCAGAGATTATATAGAAATAGGTCCAAGTGTAAACTATAAGCAACTTATAGTATACAGTGCCGAGTATGTCTATGATAATAAAAGCAAGTGTGTATATGTGTGTTTGCATGATGTCCAGCCAAAACTACATGTAGAGTTTTGAAACTTTGGATATAGGTGGATGGTATGGAGTCTGTGTGCACCTCAAAGCCAGATTTTTAATTTTCATAGTAAAATGAAAAAATTATATATAAGAAGTGAAAACTTTATATGTTTTTAATAGAAATTGGTATATTGTTAGGGCTGAGTAGTTTGATATTTGGTTGATTCAATAGTTTAAATGGTTTTGATGAATGGATGGTGGTTTTTGGTTGAGTAATAAGCTTAGTAGTTTTAATGAAGCAGTTAGTAATTGATTGATTTGATACATAAATTGGTTTGGTAAGTTGTTGTGGTTTTAGTTGTTTTAATAAATTTAGGTTTAGATATTGAAGTAGTTGGTGATTAGTTGATTTGGTATATTCAATGGCTATAGATAAGCAGTTTAGTGGTTTTTCTATGATAAAAAATCTAAAAACTCAATTCAAATCGTTTGTTTACTAAGCCTGAGCAATGCTGGGTAATACCACTATGAATAAATAGCTCCAAAGATGAGCTATTATAAGAAGCTAAATACTGGGACCCTTTACTCATTGCTTTCATATTAATAAAAGTAACTCAGTTAGCTCTTGCATTTTTCAGTAAGCCAAACTAATTTTAAAAATTTTAATATTATAATAAAACCATAAAGGTGCTGAATTTTTATTTTATAAGTAGCATCAACACTTACATTCTAAAATCTGAAAAGTATTATATTGGTAATTATATTAATATATTGATATATAGGTTTATTTGGCATTTTGCTGCTCTTTTTATTTTTAATCTACATTGTTCTTATACTAAGGTGAGTTTTTCCCTTTGCCTTTGACACTTTTCAAAAACTGTGTTTTTTGATATGCTTTTTGCTTTTAAGTTTCTTATTGCTTAAAATAAATTTTATATATACTTTCTTCTAAACTCTAAATTTAAGTTTTAACTATTTGCAGGGCAAGTATTCCTTTTGTTAATCCTTGATTTTGGGTTCAACTTTATCATCTTACCCATTTTCGAAACCAATTAATGCTATTAAGATTAATTCACTTCTCTGATTTAACATGAAAGATTCAAATCATATTTACCAGTAAATTATTATCATTCATATGATATAAAGGATTTGCATTAAACTCAAATTCCAAGAATAATTTCATTTTCTCTTTTTGGCATTTTTGTATAATAATAATTATAATAATATAATTTTATTGATAATACATTGCTTTTTTTATATTTAATTTTTAATCTAAAATGTGTTTACATTAAAAGCAATACAATTGTTTTTGTCACTTTATAAGAACTAATTATATTTTTGATATACATTTAAGTTTCTCAAATGCTTAAAAATATAATTTCTTTTTTCTTCATTTTAAATTTATTCTTTATTATATTACTGGGCAAGTAGTCCTTTTGTTAAATCTTGATTTTAGTTTTGACTTTTCTCTTAAATTTTTTAAAAACAGTTGATAATAAAGAAAATTTTACTTCTATTATTTAACCTAAAGATTCAAAGCATGTTTATCAGTTGATCTTTATCACTTATATGATATAAAGGGTTTGCATTAACTTGAATTTCAAGGATAATTTAACTCCTTTTCCTTTTGGTAACTCTTATAGTAATAAAAATTATTTTTAATATTTGAGGTGGGTCAACCTTAGGATAAACATACCAGACCAAGAATTTTTCTAGCCAGTACAGGTTTCAAACTTGAAACCTGCGCTAGGGTGGAAGCAGTTTTACCTGCCAGGCTAACCACCCTAATAAAAATTATATTAAGATAAGTATATTTAGTATTATACATCTGCTTTCTTATTTTTCCACTCTAAATTGTGATTACATTAAAAGCATTTATTTTTGTTTTTGACACTTTTCAAGAACTATCTGTGTTTTTGGTATACTTTTAAGTTTCACAAATGCTTAAAAAAGGTTCTAATTATACTTTATACTAAATTTTAGTTTGTACTATTTTTGGGCAAGATTTCTTTCAGAATTTTTTATTTCGTTTTAACTTTATATATCTTGAAAATTTACAAAAATTCATAAGATCAGTTGATAATTTATTTTTTTCTGATTCAACTTAAAGAATCAAAGCTTATTTATTAGTTTTTTTTAGTTTGTGCCATTCATATGATACAAAGAATTTTCATTAAACATGAAAATGAAGATAAATTTTAACCTGCCTTTTAATTTTTATTTTTTAATTTATCTATAATAATAAAAGCAAGTGATTGTGTGCATGATGCCCAGCCAAATTTAAGTCATAAATTAGTTTAAATTTTCAATATATGTGGATGGAAGAAAATCAAATGCACTTCAAAGCCTGATTAATTAAGTTTATGTTTGTTTGCAAATTATAAGCAAAAAACTGGATTTATCTAATAATAAGGCATAGACATGCTCTTAAGCTATTTGCAATAAGGTAAAATTTTTATGATTTTAGTTAACTTTAGATGATTTGATTAATTTTGATAATTAGATGGTAATTTAGTTGATTTGATAAGTTCAATTAGTTTTGTGTGAGTGGACTGTTCTATGGTTAATTTGATATGTTCAATTATTTTTGGTATGAGGTTTTAATTTGGCTGTGTTGATATGTTCAGTTTATTTTTATCATGAATTGGTAATCCTTTAATATGTATAAATTATATTGCAATTTTTATATTGAATGTAACATATTATTTAATTTTTTAGATAATAATATGCCACAGCCTCCTCAGAAAAAAAAAGGTGCAAGAAATCAACAATGTAAACTTAGAGAAAACCAACAAATAGGAGAAATAAATATACTAAAGAAAGAGAGTTTGACAACAACATAGCAGAGAAAGTGATTAAAGAAGATAAGAATAGGAAATTTGCTGCAGAAAAAGAATTAAGAAAACAACTGAGCAGAGAAAAAGAGCAGAGAAGAAGAAATGCTAAAACAATCTCAGAAAGTGAATCAAGATTAAAAAATCAAACTACAATAACTGCTGCAACAATGCATCTTTAGAGAACTTTTGAGATTGCAGCTTTTGATTATAAACCATTAGTGAATTAAGCAACCCATACTTTGTGCTTTATAGGATCAATGTTTATAACATGTAAGCACTGTGAAGCAAAGAGATGAATAAGTGAAGCCCCAGGTATTTGCTGCAGTGGAGGAAAGGTTCACCTGATGCCATTACTGGACCCTCCTGAGCCTTTACATACTTTTCTGATTGGTGATTTTATGGAAAGTAAACATTTTCTTAAAAATATTAAACGTTATAACTCATACTTCCATATGACCTCTTTTGGCACCACTAAAGAAATTAGAGAGCCAGAATTTATTCCAACGTTTAGAGTTTAGGGCCAGGTATATCATTGAGTTGGGAGTTTACTTAATCTACTATATGAAAACCCTAAATTTTTGCAAGTGTAAATTATTGGTGACGAAATACAACAAGCACAGCAGCGTTGTAGGAATGTGCCACAAAAAAGACAAGACATAGTACTTCAGTTGCAGGACATGTTAAAATCATGAAAACTTCTATGTCCATAGCTTCATATTAGCCATAAAAAAGATCAGTTCTGAAATTAAGCTGGTTATTTTAGCAGTCAAAACTCCACAAGATTAATATGAAAAAAGATTAATGCACCAATAACAGATGAAGTTGCTGTAATAATGACTGGGGAACAACCTGTAGTATAGGATATAATTTTAAAAAAAGAATTGGTAAATCAAAAAATATGATACACATCAATCCTATGATAAGCTGCAGTATTCATTACTTTTTTGGCAGGGGGAAAATGGTTATCATTTTCAAATGCAAAAAAGAAACCCATCTTCAGAAATTCTGCAAAATAAAAAGTTTCTTCTATGGAGTCCTATGCTTACAGAATGATGATGCGCTGTTCAAGCTTTAACATTTTACTGCAAAGTAGAGTCTTGTTCAAAAAGTTTATTGTTGATATGTATGCTAAATTTGATTATGAAAGGGTGAGGTATTTTTGGCTTAACTAGAGGACACTGAGAGTAGAGCAGTATGCACACTTAAGGGATGCCATTATAAATGATAGAAATATTGCTGACATAGGCCAGTTGATTATATCGCCTTCTAGCTTTACTGGTAGTCCTAGATACATGAATGAGCGTTCTAAGGATGCAATGACCTATGTGCAAAACTATGATAGGCCTGATCTTTTCATCACCTTCACATGTAATTAAAATTAGCTTGAGATACAGAAAGAACTTTTTGAGGGACAAAAACCCCAGGATCATCATAATTTATTGGCAAGAGTCTTTTATCAAAAGCACAAAGCACTTATGGTCTCATAACAAAGGAAAATATTTTTGGTGAAGCTCAATGTCATATGTATACCATATAGTGGCAGAAGCGTGGACTACCTCATGCACACATTCTGGTTTGGCTCAAAGACACCCTACATGTACATAGAGTTAATGACTTTATCAGTGCAGAAATTCATAATCTAAAAGAAGATCCTGAACTTTTCATTACTGTAACAAAGCAGATGGTGCATGATCCCTTTGGATGCAGAAACTTCTGCTCTCCATACATAAATGATGGACCCTGCACAAAGTGATACCTTTGCTACTTTCTAAAAGAGACATAGACATGGCAGGATGGAAATCCACTTTATTTCTGTAGAAGACCACAAGATGGAAGATTTACTGCAAAAATCACTGTTCAAGGATTGGAAGTGTCTGTGGACAATACATTGATTGTTCCATATTGTCCCCTGTTAACAAAAGTTTTAATGCACATATCAATGTGAAATACTGCAATTCTGTTAAATAAATCAAGTATATCTGCAAGTATGTAAATAAGGGATCTGACATGGCTGTGTTTGATATGACAAGTGGAGGTAATGAGCTTGATTAAATTCATCAATATGGACTTTTCTTTCTCGTTGCAAACACTTTTGCAATCTATTCAATTCAAGACTATGTCTAGTTTGATAATCTCACAGAGGAGATTAGTCTGCGCCCATGTCAGGGAGCAGTTGGGCAAGCAAGGTAAGAGGAGCAGGCGGAAGGCCCGCGGCCTCCAACGTTCAAAAATGCCCCAGAGAATCTGGCGGAATAGACAAAAATCTCAAAAAACTGGCGGTCACAATTTCCCCGAGATTTTCGCATGGCAAGCACTATGCAACCAGTACATCAACACGCCACACTCCCAGCCACTTTTGTCAGTGGAATTTGGAGTCCGTGTGTATCTGGACATCCAAAAAACGGCCTTATGGGAAAAATTTTGTGAAGATGTACACAAAATTTTCCCAACTGTGGTGTACATTGCACCTCACTCCATGTCGCACAGTTGGCTGGACCTAGGTTTTGAAAGCAAAATAGCAGCAGATGAGGCTGCAGCGGTGTGCATAGTGGTCGACCTCCCTGAAGGGCAACAGGTTGTTGAAACCAAATGCACCAGATGGACAAAATCAAACCAAATTTCCTCACGTTTGACTTTTTTCCTACTATGGTAAAACGTGACATTTTGGAACAACACCTGAAAGATGGTCTCGCCATATATGGCGAAATACAATATTTCAAAATGCAACGCTTTTGCTGATGCCACACCTGTGCACCAGCAAAGCCATCGCAGTTCTGACCCCAACTGAGGAGATTGTGAAGGACCTAACCCAGATCCCGCACTCCACTTTTATTGATATAGCAGGGCATACCACCCACCCATTCCAGGTAACTATGGACAGCGCACCCCCCATCTGCACCCACTGTGACACGTTTGGCCATAAGGCACATGCATGCCCCATCAAGGAGGGCATCACATTCCAAGAGCACCCCTCAGCAGCCATGGCCAGCGGAGAGGTGCACTACAAACCAACTGCAAGCACCAAGGAGGCTTTCCCATGGGGAGCACAAGGCTGCTACCTATTGGTAAAGCCCATCTCCCCGCAGAAGTGGAAGAAGGCCAAGCAGGCCCATAGGGCCACGGCCAAGGCCACCACCGCCATCCCATACTCACAATGACAGGAGGACATGGAGACCTTCGCGGTGGAAGCAACTTGGGAATCCATCAACCAATCAGATTGGGAAGCCCATGCCGAGTGGGCCACTCAATCTGAGGATCCAATGGGAGATTTGATCTCACCCAATCGCTGCACCCAAGCTCCAGTTGAAACTGACTTGGGACCTATCCCAACTGAAAAAGATTTTTTGACCCGCTTGATGGTGCACCAAACTCATCCGCACCACAAAAAATTTGTCCGACGTCAGGAAAACAAAAAGTGAAGGCCAAAGCCAACGCGACTCTTTCTGCAAAAATCAACAAAAACCCCAATAGCGTTGCTGCTAACACCTGCACTGCTGTGAAAGCCCGTGGGGACCTTGAAGAGGCTGGTGGGCTCGGGGCCCACCCCCTCACACCTAAGGTGCGATGGGGGAAACCTTCACTCTAGGGATGTTGAATATTGCCAGACTCAAGGCCTCCCCATCCTGGGCTAGGAAACTGAGTTTTTTACAACACAATTTACCCGTGGATATCCTGGCCATCCAGGAGTCCCACTGTCCACGAGGTTCCGAGGAAGCTTGGAAAACAATATTCCTCCCATCCCTATCTTTTTGGTCAAAGCACTGTGGGGTGCTAATTCAGAAAAAAATTCTTTCAAATTTGTATCCTCAGAAACATTCCTAAATGGCCAAGTGCTTATTGTCACTTTCTCATGGGCTGACGTAGCGCATGCAAGCATCAACATCTATGCCCCAAACGGTGCACACAAGTGTCAGGAATTTTTCTTGTTGGTCAAATCCCTCCCGCTACCCCCTGATTCTTTCCTAGTTGGTGACATGAACTGTTGGCTAACCTCACCAACGGACTGGTGGCATCCCTCACCCCACGCCCCACAGGGTCACATAGAACTACGCATTCTAAAAGCCACCCTTGGGTTAATGGATGTGCTGCTGTGACATGCCCCACTGCTCGAAATCATGTCGCATCCCCACATCCACAATGGCCAATTAAGGTCCATGACCTGTATTGACCTTATTCTAATGCTGGCGAAATTCCAACCCCACATCTCCCACTTCAAAACAATGAAAACGGAATTCCCCAACCACCGAATGGTCTCAATAACCTACCACTTACCTGTCACAGTTGCAAAGGCCCCACATTGGTGCAAAATCCGCCCCCCGAGCTCGCATCACCAGGATTTTCCACATGGGTGGAAGAGGAAACTTTGGCAAAATTGTTTGTTGCACCGTTTTGTGCGGACCCCATTTCCACATGGGCAACTTTCAAAGAGACCACCATCCACCACTATCGCCATCTCTCCTCCAGGCACTCACGAGCCACATTGGCAGTTATCTCGCGCGCTCTGGTGGAATTGGCCCACTTGGAGTCCAACATTCCAGCCACAGGATACAGCCCTGCATGGGGCCAGAAGTGGGCGGAGGCAGCCGCCCACTTCAATGCACTCAAAAAGCAACACGAACATCGGGTTTGTGTCCAATACAGGGCCACACGCATCACTAAAGGTGACAAGTGCACCGCATACTTCTTTAAAAATTTTTTTGCACCATGCCAGAGTGTGGCCTGCACAAAGGTGCAAAGATCAGATAATTCTATTGTGGACACACCGGCTGAAGTGGCAATCAAAACGCAAAAATATTACTCTGAGTTATACTGAGCTGAACCAATTCAGCCAACCGAAATGGCGAAATTCTCAACCAAGCTCATATCTGCACCATTTTCTGATACCCAAAAATAATGAATTTAATTACTCCGAACAAATTATGGACAGCCATTCGCGGTGCGCCAAACTGAAAATTCCCAGGCCTAGATGGCATTCCATATGAGTTCTACAAAAAATATTTCAAATATATATCCCCATTGCTGCTAGCCTCACTTAACCAAAGCCTGTTGGAAATGCGCCTCCTACCAGGAGGACATGAGGCCTTTACTGTCACACTCTTCAAGAAAGGGGATAAGCTTAACTTAGCCAACTGGCGCCCCATTTCCCTAACAAACACAGACACCAAAATTTTAACAAAAATCATGGCTAACCGTTTAGGGACTGTAGCATCTGCCACCATCTCCCCAGAACAATTCAGTTTCATCCCCAGAAGGTCAATTTGGGATAACGTGCACTCCGTGGCTAATGCATGTCAGTCCACAGCCTCTGGGGCACTGGTATTCTTGGACTAACAAAAGTCCTATGATAGAGTAAACTGGGAATACCTAAGGGCCTGCCTCCATCAATTCCGCCTACCCCCCGCTTCATAAACTGGGTAATGCTGCTCACGGAATTTGCAACAATGGCAGTGCGTGGCCCAGGCTTCCTAACGGAAGTAGTCCGCCCTCAAAGGGGCTTGCAACAAGGGGACCCCCTCAGCCCACTCTTATACAACTTCAGCCTTGACCCACTACTGCGAAATGTGAATGCCCACCTCACTGGGGTCCATGTGCCAGGCCAAACCCCAGTCAAGATGATGGCATTTGCAGATGATTGCGTGGTGGGGGTGTCTAATAACAAAGATGCATGCGCGCTTGAAGCCCTCATCCAGGAATATTCCTGGGTAAGCAACGTGGCACTGAACACCTCCAAAACTGAAATCATCCTCCTTGGTCAGTTTCAGAACTGCTGGGCCCCAGCAATTAGTTCCCAACCTGGCCCATCTGCTCGCCCACGTCCATGCCTTACTAACTCAACACACACCGCTCCACTGGTGCTCCCCTTCGTGCCATGTCCTACCATAGGACTGGTGCGCCATCTGGGCGTGTGGATGGAGGCAGGCGGATATGCATCAGCAGTAATGGAGTGCCATATACTGGACAACGTGACGAAGTGAATTGCCTCTCTCAGAGCCCACCCTACTACCCTCACTGGCAGGGTTGTTCTTGCCAACTCTATGCTCCTATCCAAAGTCTGGTTCAGAGCCCATGACATCCCCTTCTCCCCAAGCTTCTTCAAATCCCTGTATGCTTTGCTGCAAGGATGGCTTTGGTCAGGCCACCCTCCACCAGTATGGCTAGAGGTCATGTTTGGCCCTCATCATCAAGGTGGCATGGGCCTGCTTGACTTCAAAGCCCATGCTGCCAAGATCCTGGGCACCTGGATCGCGGCCGTCACCACTCCTACACTCCCATCCCAACACTGGTCCCGCGCGGCCCGCTCCAACTCCTCCCGAGCCTTGGGCCTCAACAATCCATCAAGCCCCCACTCCCTGATGAAATACCTCGCATCACACACATTGGCCACAGGTCCTCACGGGACTAAAACCCACTACAAACAAATCCTACTCTCCATGCGAAGCGCAGAGTGGAGAATTTGTATTAGCGGACATACAACCCAAAGAGGCCGCCCCTCTCCTCAGTTCACACAAGAGGTACAGGGGCTACCCATCCATGATGGCGTGATCCCCACATGGCCCCATGTTCTATCCAGGGTGGACTACCTGGACATGATGGACATCCCTTACTCCATTGAGACCCAAATAACTATCTGGAAATATGCACACCATCCTCTGTTGCAGCCTCAAGTCCGCTCCCATGTGTGGCGCTGCCTGAGGAGGGTGTATCATACAGCTGAGCGCTCTAACGCTTTACACTCATCCTGTGTCATGTGTGGCCAGTATGGAACGCTGTTCCACCGCCCGGAGAAGTGCCCCACCTTTGAAGTGATATGGCGCGAAGTTCAACGTCTGCTGGTCCAGGATCAAACGCATCCCTTCAGTCTGTCAAGAGATATGTTTGCTTTATCAATGGCCTCCCCCTTCCACCCTCCCTCCATGCTCTGGTGGTTGCAATCGCTATGTGAACTATCCACACGATTGTCTTGGATGCCATCGCTGGCTCCATCCCCACCCTCCCAGAAGCTGTCCACAGATTCCGGTCTCATTTGGTGGACCACTTTCAAGCGTGGATGTTTGGATACCTCCCACCGCGTCGCTGACAGCTGGTCTCCTCCTGGTTCCCAGTCTGGTTCATCAAATCAGACCCCTTCCTCCACACGTGCTCAATAGTGGCTACGGCCCCTTCACACGTTCCCTCCCCCTCCCCATAAGTGGCGTTCCCGCTGGCAACAAGAGATAGCATCGCTTCTCTGGGGTGCCTCCCCTGATACTAAGTTTGTCTGTCCTGAGTCATGTTCAGAAGTGTCTGTCTCATGGTTGGCCTTCCCCGCAATAAATTGAAATTCATCAATATGAGGTAGGAAGATATATAAGTTCTAATGAAGCTGTGTGGAGAATACTAGGTTTTCCTATCCATGTGCGGCAACCTACAGTTATTCATCAAAGTGTCCACCTAGAGAATATCCAGAGAGTATACTTTACAACAGAAAATGCAGCTGAACAGGCCCAAGTACCTCAAGAAGCAGAACTTACTTCTTTATTCAGACTTTGCATCCAAGATGAGTTTGCATACATACTACTGTACAACCAAGTCCCAAAGTACTACACATGGAACAACAAAAACAAGACTTGGAACTGATGTAGACAAGATGAAATTATACCAGAAATAAAAGGGATTAAGTACAGTAATGCCATTGGCTGGCTTTACACTGTCCATCCAAACAGCTCTGAAAGCTTTCACCTGAGACTGTTACAGCATGAAGTAAGAGGTCCAACATCATTTAATGATTTGAGAACAGTTGATGAAAGGGTCTGTAAAACTTTTAAAGAGGCTTGCCAGCTTAGAGGGCTTCTGGAAAATGATGATCACTGAAACAAAGAATTAGAAAAGAAGCTGCATCTCAATGTTCTAAGGCTATGCGTAACCTATTTGCTGTTATTCTGCGGACATGCTCCATGTCAAATTCAGAGCAATTATGAGTGAACCGTAGGGAGAGCCTGTATAAAGACATATTGCTTCAAGCACAAATTGAACAGCTAAAAAAATCTCAACTACAGTGAGGAAATATTCAACAAAGCTTCAATTTACATTGAGGATAAGATCATATAATTGTGGGAATTATGTTTGAATAGCTTTGGACTTCCATAAACAATTAGAAACATTGATTCTGCCCTCCCAAGTGAAGTAGATATAGAAAGAAATTATGATATAAATTTGCTTACAGCATATATAGAGGAGAATGAGCCAAAAATAATCCAAGATCAGAAAAAAGTATTTGAAAAGATAACTAGAGCAGTTTTTGATTGGCAGAATGGTATATTCTTCTTAGATGCTCTAGGTGGCACTGAAAAGACATTTACTATTTTTTAGCAAAAGTGACAGAGAAATATGATTGCCCTTGTTGTTGCTTCATCTGGCATTGCTTCAACACTTTTGACAGGAGGAAGAACATCTCACTCAACCTTCAAGTTACCTTTACTTCTGATAACTTTAGAGAATACTACATGCAACATTTTAATTAACTTAGGAAAGGCTAAGGTCCTACAGGGTTACAGGCACATTGTGTGGGATGAGTGTACTATGTCCCACAAAGCTGCATATGTGGCACTGGATGTCACCTTAAAAGACCTTATACACAATAATGATAAAATGGGAGGCATCATATTGGTGTTGGCTAGTGACTTTTGACAAATACTTTCAGTTATTCCTTGTGGAACCAGAGCAGATGAGATGCAAGCCTGCATCAAAGCTTTGTACATTTGGAATTCCATTAAAAGACTTAATTGTCAACAAATATGAGAGTTAATCTGAATGGTGATTCCTCTGCACAGCAGTTTGCCAATAATTTCTTTCAACTATAAAATGATTCTATGATATCAGATATTCATGCTGAAAATGTGGTAATATAAAGCATAGGAAGAATTGTTACAACCCAACAACAGTTGAAAGAGGTAGTGTTTCCAAATTTGGCACAGAATTTCATGGATCATATATGGATGTGCCAAAGAGCAATCCTTGCCCCAAGAAATAATTCTTGCTCCAAGAAATGAAGCTGTCAATATTATCAATAAGCAGCTTTTACAAGAAAAACCACTGTTCTACAAAGTTATAAATCAGTTTGATATAACATGTGATACAGATGAGGCTGTCAACTACACAACAGAGTTTTTGAAAAGCTTAGAGCCACCTGGAGTACCCTCATATATCTTGGAGCTAAATATTGGGGCACCAATTATACTTCTCAGGAATCTGAATTCTCCTTCCCTCTGCGTTGTGTAAGTCCCAGAAAATGTCCCCTGGTTCTTGATTGGGACATCTTTTCATTCCCGAGTAAAAAGACACCAATGAGGATGGTGGTACCCCTTGTTACTCAGGGCAATCTCGCTCACATAGTAGACGAGCAATGGGTAACAGCTCTTCCGCTTCAGATCCCACCCCCAGTACCCACACTCACCTCAGCAGAACTGTTGTGTGGAATCAGCAAAATCTGCGCCAAGATTGTCAAATTGAAATTGGCCAGATCTAATTTGAGTGGCAGTCTGGCCAATGGCTGAATCTCAAATGGCTGGAAAGGCATGAAGACTGAGGTATTGGCCGGAATGCCTAATGGTTCCAATTTTATCAATGTGCTGATAAAACTAACATTGGGCGCCATTGATGAGGGTTTGAAGCCCTCTGTTGGCAATTCAGGAATTTCAACCAATGTGATGCCATTGACCAAATGAATGGTTCAGCAACTGAGCGCGGGTGGGTTGGGCGTCCTGAACCTGTTCCCAACCAAATGGACCCATCCCTAAGTGGGGTGGCCTTGGGGGATTCCTGTCGCTTGTTAGGCCAAACGCCATCATGCCAACCATCAGAAATGTAGCTGAGCACCAGTTTGGATGTTTAAGGTTGAGCTGATAGCGACTTAGCCCACCCCCAAATTTTGTGATGTCAGTTCTCAAGGAATAAACCTGCCCATTCCCAAACAATTTGCCAGTTAGGTCAAAATTGTGGGACCTGATCCTGACTTGTCACTACCCCAATTGACCACTATTTAATCAGTTACATAGCACTGAAAAATTGTTGGTCAATTTTCTTCCATTTCCATCAAATAAATTTTACCAAAAAACTAAACAAGTTTCTATTAATTCTTCTGACCGCATCCTTGATGGCATTTCCATGGTGGCCTGTCAATCTGTATACCGGATGGGCTCTATCAGTACTCTTGGTCACTATGGCCCCCTCCGTCATCAACTGGGTTCAGTGAGTCCGATATTTTTGGCTCTACAACCCCATGATCACTAACTTCTGGCAGCAATACATGGGGATATTGTGGCCGTATGTCCACCAGTTGCAAGAGAGAATCTGTCTCCTTGCCACCCAGGTTGAAATGGCACCATATACCGAGGATCTTATTGAGACTATCTCAGTGATTCCACCCCCTGCAGCAAGACCCCTGGGTCAGGAGGGGTTTAGTGTGGTTCGTTGTTGGGATCATTCTCACCATGTTGCTGCACCAACGTTTCATCATTTTCCAATGCCTGGCTCCATATCAAGTCATCCAGTCAGCAATGCCTCTGGCATTCTGGCTTGCTTTTTGGGTGCTTAAGCATCCCAACTGGCAGGCCAGTCTAAACTTATTCTGCCATTTCCATGACATAATCAACCAACCATTATTTCTAGCCACTTTTGTCTTGTTCTTTGAACTGGGCGCCGCAGTGGTTAATCTCTACCAAATGAACGTGCAATCAGTATTTTGATGTTGGTTGTTTGTTTGGTCACTTTCTGACTTTGGGAGAAGTATCCGCTCTACCTTGAGAAATCTTCTTCAAGCTACCCAAGCTGCGCATATTGCGTCTCCTCCTTCCTCTGGCCCAGAGGAAAGATTGAGTGTCCCCTCCCAGGAGATCACTAATCAAGTTCTCGACGCACTCACCAAAGTGCAAATGCGTACAGCAATTGCACTTGCTAATGCTTCTGCATTATCCCATGCCCAACAAGGGCTCGTTTTGTTAGACGCTGTGGATGTGGGATGCCTGCTGTTGGGTAAGAGGTCTTTTGCGTTCTTCCTCACAAGCAGGAGACTCCACCCCACTAATGGCTGTCATGTCGGCCGCCCTGAAACCCCCTGTGTCCCAATCAGACCACTTATTCAGAATGATCCATGCCGTGACCAAAGCACCTAGCTTGGTTTCTTTTATTTCTAACTTTCATGAACTGGCCCCCATTTCAGGTCTATCTATTGATATGCTTCAGTCAGTCTTTAGATTGGGCTTAGATTCAGGCTCTGCTCATCACATGGTCTAGTCTACCATCCAAGGATCATTAGATCAAATATGTGCCACCACAACTACTATTAATGCCTTCCCCCGCCATGTTTCCCGTTATCAGAAGGGGAATTTTATAATAGGATTACCCAACAAAGATGCAGATGACGCGCCTGTCTCTGAATTAGTGGTAGACTTGGGTTTCAATCTTGCTGTAACCCCCGAGTCTGAGTTGACAATTGCAGAGTTAACTATTAATGATTCTGTTCAATCCCAGATGGAGGAAATCGTTTACCCTGCCCTCATACTTCCAATTTTCGCTCCAGTGAAGGACCCTGATCTTACCCCCAATATACCTGTTATTTCTTCAGTCGCAAATGAGTCAGTTGAATCTTCCAATAAACAGAACTTTGCTTATTTCTTTGTACCTATGAAGATCAGTGTCAGCTCGCATCATGTCTCCTTTGAAGCTCTGGTGGATACTGGAGCTGCAGGGAACTTCACAAGTGTTGAGTTGGCACAACAATTACAACTGGAAATGGTTGTGGGCTCCTCAGTAATGGTGGCCTCATCTGCTTATCAGTCTCATATGTCATTTGTCAACTGATACCCTTTTCAATCCACCAGTTCAACTTCTGCAATTGTTTTTCAGCTATGCCAAACCTGATGTTTCTGGTAATCTTAGGTGTAGGGTGGTGGCGCTGACAGCATGTGAAGATTCATTTAGAATCTAATACATTGTCATTTACCAATGATAATTCAGAGGGAGAGTTCCCTATAATCAACACTCTCAAGAAGATACAAGGAACCAGCTCTATCACTACCATGGTTACTTCTGCAGGCATTTCAGCTGATTTTCCTGAAAGCTTAATGAGATATTGGAGAATCTTTGACATGGAAAAGGCGGATCACCTGCCTAAACACTTTAGGTATGATTGTGGGTTTTGAACAACCGTGGAGTTGGTGAACATCAACTGTCCGTTTTATCCCCATACAGCGGAAGAAGGAGTTGCACTCAATACCTGGGTGGACAATATGTTAAAAAAGGTTGGTTGTTCAAAGAGACCTCACCTGTTGCCTCCCCCATTATCTTTGCCAAAAAATCGGATGGTTCTCTCCATCCCTGCATGGATTATGGTCATTTGAAAAAATTAACAGTTTCTGATCCCTACCCATTGCCTCTGGAGTAGACAATCATTCAGGCAATTGCTAAATCCCGTGTGTTCTCAAAACTGGATTTAATGAACGCTTTCAACCAAATTTGGGTAATGGAAAGACAGGAAAGGTTAACTGCAATTTGGACGAAGTGAGGCATTTTTCAATTTTGTGCAATGCCCTTTGGGATGACGAATGCTCCCGCTATGTTTCAATGGATGATTGACAATGTACTGGGTGACCTCCAGTTTACTTGTGCAATTGAATATATTGATGATATCCTGGTTCATTCCCCAACTCCCTAACAACACGTTAATGACTTGAAAGCAGTGATGGTCGCCTTGCATAAAGCAGGGTTGTTTCTCAAAGCTTCCAAGTGTGAGTTTTATAAGGAGGAGGTTACTTTCCTCAGAAACCTGGCTCTTAAGAATGGTGTTGCAATCCCTCCCAACAAGTTAGATGCGATCTGAGAATGGCCAACTCCAACTATTCAGAAACAACTTCAGAGTTTCTTGGGAACTATCATCTTTCTAAAAAAAATTTCCCCAGCACTTTCCCAGTTGGCCGCACCACTTCACCCCTTACCGGGAAAAACGTACCATTTTGTTGGACGCCTGAATGTCAGCAGTCATTCAAATTGATCAAGGAGGTGTTTGTGTCTCCACCTATCTTGCAACATGATGATCCCACCAAACCGTATATTGTTGCATGTGATGCCTTATCAGTAGCAGTGGGAGCGGTGCTGCTTCAGAACCACGATGGTCTTGAACATCCAGTCACTTATTTTTCCCAAAAATTCACTACTATGGAGCAGTCTTGGGCCATCTATGACAAAGAATTGGCAGCTGTTGCATGGGCATTAACTCAACGGCGGTATCTGTTGCAGGGTGCCCACCATTAATTAACGGTCTGCATGGATCACCAGGCCCTTTTGTATTTCCACAAGCCCCAAAAATTGGTGCATTGGCAGGCCTGAACCTATCAGGATCTGTGCATTTTTAACTTCAAATACAAATTCATTAAAGGTGCGCTCAATGTACTTCCCAATTTCCTAAGCCACAGTACCACCCACTGTCCCTCAGAACCTGAGGAGGTGGATCTCATTACCGTGATCCCTGCCACTCATATTCTGTCAATTGTCCCTCCCATCATTTCCTCCATCGCGTTGGCTCCCAATGCCCCATTATTGGCTCAGGTTTTAGCCGGTCAAATGGCCTGCCCTGAAGGCGTGGAGTTGGTTGAGCAGCTGGTTCACTCGGGTCACAAACACTCCCTATACTCCTTAGAAGAGGGACTCATTTATTTCCATTCTTGCATTTGGGTTCCCCCTCCTACCAATTGGAGGTATCAATGCATATCATGATCCCCCCACGGTCAGAAATCCTGGTAACAAGAAATGCATCAATATGATCAAGCGAACCTTTAATTGGGTGGGACTGACCAAAGAGGTCCCAGCTTGGATCATCAATTGTGTTACTTGTGCTAGGGGCAAGTTGGATCGCTCCAGCAAAAATGGCCTCCTGCACCCCTTACAGCAGGTGGAAGATCCATGGACCTCAGTTTCCATGGACTTTATTGTTGAACTCCCCTGTTCTAATGGGTTCATAGCAGCGATGGTAGTGGTGGATTGTTTCACAAAATTTTCCCTTTTTATCCCTTGTACTTCCGCAATTACATTAGAAGAAACTGCACGCCTTTTTGTATGCCATGTGCTTTTGATGTTTGGTTTTCCCCAGGAGATCATCAGTGACCAGGGTTCACAGTTTACTGTGCGGTTTTGGAGTGAACTCCTATTGATCCTGAAAATATCCCCCTGTCAATCCACAGCATATCACCCTCAGTCCGACAGACAGACCAAGTGGGTCAATCAAGTCATCAAACAGTACCTGTGTTGCTATGCTGCAGCAGCGCAGGATACTTGGGCTGGTGACTTGCCCCTCATTCAATTTGCTTATAATAATGGGACCCACATGTCCTTGGGGTTCTCCCCTTACAAAGCAACGTTGGGATATAATCCTTCATTTTTGGTTGGGCTGTGCCTGCGGCCTGAGGTTCAAGCTGCCACGGATCACGCTGCCCATATCCTATCAACCCAAGCTTTAGTATGAGAACACCTTGCTAAAGCCATCAATGACTACAAGCGGTTTGTGGATCACAAGCGCCTTCCAGGTCATGATTTTATGGTGGGTTCCTACATTATGCTTGATACCTGTCATTTGTGAATTCAAACCCCTTCCTGCAAGTTTACCAGTAAGCGCTTGAGCCTCCATTTAGTGGAGGAGGTATTGGGTAAAGGGCGTTCCATCTGAAGCTTCCTGCGCATTGGAAGCAGCACCCAGTTTTCCATGTTTCCCAGCTGTTGCCTTTAAGGGTGCAATTCCCACAGAACTGGAGCTGATCATCATTGATGATGGGGAAGAAGCTGAGGTAGAGGCCATCCTGGCATCCTGGAAGTCACGACGTTTCATCCAATATCTAGTGGCCTGGAAAGGGTATCTGGCCTACAAAAATAGTTGGGTTAAGGCATGCAATTGCGCGAATTGTATGGATCTTGTCAAAGCTTTCCATATATCCCACCCCGAGGCTCCCCAACCCCCCCAAAGTTGCAACAATTATGGCTATCAAGTTACCCAAGGCACACAAGAATGTGGATCTGGTTCAGTTTCCTGGTGGGGGTGCTCTTCCTTTGGAAAAAGGAAAGGGTAATGTAAGTCCTGGGGAATATCCCCTGGATCTTGATTGAGCCATCTTTCTATTCCCAAGTAAAAAGACACTGATGAGGATGGTGGTACCCCTTGTTACTCAGAGCAATCTTGCTCATGTAGTAGATGAGCGATGGGTGACAGCTCTTCTGCTTCAGATCCTACCCCCAGTACCCACACTCACCTTGACAGAACTGTTGTGGGGAATCAGTGAAATCTGTGCCAATATTGTCAAATTGAAATCAGTCAGATCTAATTCAAGTGACAATCTGGTCAATGGCTGAATCTCAAATGGCTGGAAAGGCATGAAGACTGAGGTATCAGCTGGAATGCCCAACAGTTCCAATTGATCAATGTGCCAATAGAACTAACATTGGGTGCCATTGATGAGGGTTCAAAGCCTTTGTTTACAATTTGGGCATTGCAGCCAATGTGATGCCATTGACCAAACAAATGGTTCAGCAACTGAGTGTGGGTGGGTTGGGTGTCCCAAACCCGTTCCCAACCAAATGGACCTGTCCCTACATGGGGTAGCCTTAGGGGGATTCCCGTCACTTGTCAGGCCAAACACTATTATGCCAACCATCAGAAATGTAGCCAAGCCCTGGTTTGGACATTTGAGGTCAAACTGACAGCAACTCAGCCCACCGCTAAATTTTGCAATGTCAGTTCTTAAGGAACAAACCTGCCCATTCCCAAACAATTTGCCAGTTAGGTCAAAATTGTGGGACCTGATCATGACTTGTCACTACCCCAATTGACCACTATTTAATCAGTTGCATAGCACTGATAAAATTGTTGGTCCATTTTCTTCCTTTTCCTTCAAATAAGTTTTACTAAAAAACTAAACAAATTTTATTATTTCTATCAACTGCACCCCTGATGGCATTTCCTGGTGGCCTGTCAATCCGTATACCAGATGGGCTCTACCAGTACTCTTGGTCACTATGGCCCCCTCCATCATCATTGGATTCAGTGAGTCCAATAACTTTGGCTCTACAACCCCATGATCACTAACTTCTGGCAGCAATACATGGGGATATTGTGGCTGTATATCCACCAGTTGCAAGAGAGAATCTGTCTCCTTGTCACCCAGGTTGAAATGGCACCATATACTGAGGATCTTATTGAGACTATCTCAGTGATTCTACCCTCTGCAGCAAGACCCCCTGGGTCAGGAGTGGGTTTAGTGTGGTTCATTGTTGGGATCATTCTCACCATGTTGCTGTACCAATGTTTTGTCATTTTCCAATGCCTGGCTCCATATCAAGTCATCCAGTCAGCAATGCCTCTGGCATTCTGGCTTGCTTTTGGGTGCTTAAGCATCCCAACTGGCAGGCCAGTCTAAACTTATTCTGCCATTTCCATGACACAATGTAACAAGACTTTCAATCAAAAAACTAATCCCAAATATTATTTAAGCTACCATCATGACAGGACATGCTACAGGTAAAGTAGTATTCATTCCTTGGATCCCAATCATCCCTTCAGATGTACCATTTCAATTTAGATGTTTTCAATTCCCTTTTTGTTTGAGTTTTGCTATGAGCATCAATAAGGCACAAGGAAAATTGCTTAAAGTTGTAGGATTTTATCTTCAGGAACTGTGTTTCTCCCATGAGCAACTGTATGTGGGTTGTTCAAGAGTTGAAAATGGAGACAATCTATACATCTTAGCTTCAAATGGAAGGACACTTAATATATTTTATCCAGAAGCTCTATAATAAAGAAAGTGATAGTCTGTATAAATTGGGGGTTTAAATTTTACTTTTATTTTTAACACCACCAAACTTAGTATATTAAACATTGAAAGTTATAATATAAAAATAAAATAATTAGTCCATAAACTTTATATAAATGTTTTATAAGTTTTAGCAGATATAATATTTTAAATATTTTGCTTTTAGAATAAATTACTTACTAAATTTTTAGCAGCTAGAATAATAAATGCGGGTAAAGCTGCAGGTACCTGCTAGTATATTATAAATGGATATTAGCAGTCAGCTTAAAATATGGCGCTGACTTCAAAGCGGGTTTATTGAGTATTCATAATTTATCAATTATTTTATACTTTTTTAGAGACTTTTTTAAAGGATGTTCTCTTTTCCCATTTTTTTGATTATTTTGATAGGTTCAACTGTATTGTTTAAGTGGTCAGTGATTAATTGGTTTTTATATTCAATGGTAATGAGTAAGCGGTTTCATGTTATCTATAATGTAAAACCTAAATTAATCAGTTCAAATCATCTGGTAATAAACTCGAGCAACGCCGGATAACTGCTAGTGAATTTAAACAGGTTAATACGTACATCTGTCAATCGGCTTAGGATGAGATCAGCTTTGAGATCTAATTTACTCCCCGTTCTATATGAAACCTCAATGGATTACAAATTTCCGACCCAGTAGCTTGAACCCGATTTGGATCTACGAATCGTTTGGATGGATTTAAAAATTGGGACCCAACTTTTGTGATTGCGATAGCAATTAATTAAACCGACCGTTATTTCGTTATACCACCACTCGAAGCTCCCATGAGTAGTAGATAGACGGTTTTTACCTACTTTAATTGAAGTTTGGCTATTTACTTTTCGTTTGATTAATAGATGGAGTATGGCAAGTTAACTTCTTTTGGTTTCTCAAGTTCGATTTGGGGGAACTTTAAGTTGCTTTTTGGGGTATTGTAATTACCTAGCAACTTTACGTCGTCCACATTTTTTTCTACTAGTGGATCCCAACCTAACGTTAAACTCTTTGGTCTTAATTTTACTGGTATGGTGTTGGTTTAAGAATATATTTAGGCTTAACCCTTTTGGGTGAGGCGGAATCAAAGTGTCTGTTTTCGAGTTTAATAGTTGGCTGCTCATCATCTCAAGCATCGAGGGTATCCTTTGGTTAGGTTGAGCTATATTTTAAAGGGTATACGTTTTACCAAATCTTGAAGTTTTAGGTTAAGGGTAGGGCTCATCTTAGTTATGTCGGTTTAGCTTTAAGGGGTTTGGTTGGCCACGCTTTACCTCTGTAGGTTGTGGCGTTTAGCTGTGAGTCGAGTTGAAGGTTAATTTTCGCCACGTTAGCCGAATAATAAATAGTATCGGGGGCGGAATCTTTTAACTGGATGAAACGCGCCGGTTTATTTACATTTTATTAGATTGTTAAAAAGGGATCTTGAAACCGATAAGCTTTCTAATAAACTTGTTCCATGACTCTAACCGGCTGCAATTAGAGCTGAGGTAGCGACCCTGCGTAACCTTTGCCTTCGCGAGGTTGGGCGGACTCCGGCCCCGGTATTGTTGGCGACCATCTTTCGCCTCCTCCCGCCGAAGTTGGTATCCGAGTTGGTCTCTCGGCTCAACCTGCTTCAAGCCCTCGAGTTTGAGGAGCTTTTGGACTCGCCAGTTTCCAACCTGGCCGAGGCGACCGTTGCGCTCGTCAAAAGCGGTATCGCGTCCAAATGGGTTAACCAGAACAACCGGAGATTGGCCACCCAACTGTTTTGGAGCTTTCGGTACAAAAACCTTATCGAGCTCCTGTCGCTTGACGCGCCTGTAACGGATACCGAGGACGCCTTGCATTCGCTTTTCCATTTGACATTTATGCCCCTCTTTGTCGCGCGGTGGGATGAGGTGGATCTGGCGCTGTTCCAACCCGGGGCCATCCTGGCTGACCCCAAGCCGGTGATTGCGCAGTGGGGAGACGATCGGCCGGCTCTGGACGGGGAGAGGATCGTCAACTTTGCCAAGGTTGTGGTGCGGGGGATCCAAACCATCCGGCTGCTTCCCCAGATGTTGGATTCGCCGGGCTTAGGCAACGCCGCACGGCACTTTGAATTTTCCCACGTGGAGTTGCATCTTTTCCACCTTGCTCGCTCCCCTCTGGTAGCGATCTCAGAGCTGGTGGCTGCGCGCCGAAGGTACGCGTCTGAAGTGAGTGGAGCCAGGGAGCTCCGAATCTCGAGCCTGGGACTAATGTTCTGTAAGATGGACGCCGGGCTTGGGGGGTTGCTGAGGGAGCTTGACTTTGGCGCGCGGTATCCGCCACCCTTTCGTGCCAAGAGGCGGCGGGGTTGCCTAGACGGCGATCCAGCGAAGCTAGAGCTTCACCTCGTCTCAACCCAACTCTCCGTAGCGGCCTATTTCGAGCTCGTGGATTACATCCAGGATCTGCCACTCACCGTCTTGTCCATATCGTCGTTTAGAATCAAGGGCGACGATATTTCGCGGTTGCTCGACAGTTTAGTTGGGAAGGATACGCTGCAGACATTGAATCTGGACCACCAAAAGCTAAATTTGGCAAGCGCCGAATCTCTAGGGCGGCTCCTCGGGGCGGAGACGTGCCGGGTGGCGCGACTCGCATTAACCAACGTTGAGTTTGAAGTGGGAGCCGTTTTGAGGGTCAGCGAGGGCCTGGGTTTGAACTCGACGCTTCGCCACATTGACCTGTCCCATGCTGACCTATCGGCCGCGCAGAGCGAGGAGCTGAGCCAGCTGTTTTTATCCCTTGGCCAATCCGCAGCTGCGACCATCATCCTGGACAATTGTGAGATCCCAATTGGCATGATCTCATCGTGCATCCACTCGCTCTCCGCCGCCCAAGCTCTCTCGACGTTGGGGCTGCGAGGCCAATATCTGGGCGAGAGCATCCCCAGCCTGGCCCAGCTCTTTCGCGCAAGGCATCTATATGAGCTCGAGATCGATTTCCAAGGTGCCCGCTTTGTAGATTTTAGCTCGACGTTCTTCCAGGCGCTTAGTGAGGGACTTGGGATTGAGCGCCTCCACCTCACCTCCAGCCGCCTCAACGACGCCGCCTTAGTACCGCTGGTTAGCCTGCTGAAGGCTAACGTGCGGTTCCCCGTCTGGTACCTCGATCTCAGCTTCAACCACATCACCGAGCTTGGTGCAGGGCAGCTGGCAGCTGCCCTCGCCCTGGGGCACTACCCAGGCCTGGCCATCAATCTGTCAAACAACTACATCCCGCAGAGCTTCTTTGGTGCCCATCCCCAGCTCCTATGCGACACCCCCGTCTCCCACCGGTTGTTTAGTGCGCCCCGGAGCCCGGAAGGGTTTGATGACTACTATTCCTAACCAATCTGTATCCTTTCCATACCCATCTGGTTTCCCCGTTGGAAGCTCCACTGGTTGCCACGGTGTGCTCATGTTTAAACTATATATTTTGACCTTAAGTGGGTGGGGTTTGGGAGTGAGCTTAAAGTAGCGGCATCCCATCAGAGCCCCTTGAAGCAACCTTCTGTGTTGCAAAACTGATCTCTACCTGCTAGTTTGGGTTTTGGGGTGCCAACATCTACTCTTGTTAAATGGTGGGATAATAAGTTTTAATCTGCTTTGGAGAAACCAACGGCTTGGCTCTGATGAGAATATGCTGTCCAAATATGCGTGGCTCTTGGATTTTGATGGAGGAGTAACTATGAATTATAATTTGGCTGGTGTACCTATTGTATCCAATAGCTAAAATAAGATAATCTAACAGTAAAGCTCTTAAGAGCTTCTAAGCTGCTAGCCACTTAATCTAATCCTACCCCATCGCTGCAGATGCCACGGATAACATGGTTTAAGCTAACTGAAAGAAGACTGGTCATGAAAGCTGGGTGTAATACTGCCACGTGAGTGGCCCAGCCTACCAAGGGTTCATCTGAGCTAGTGACTAATAGTTGGTGTGCTAGAGGGTTAATGCAAGTAGAAAATTGGCTTATTAACTTACTGAAGGCCTTATAACCAGTCAGGAGGCTGTGATGGGGCAACCCCAGGCCTTGTAGGGCAACCCCGTGGGTGGAAGAGGCAGCATGAGTGACAACCCCTCAGAGATTTGCGGGTGTTCAGTATTAGGGAAGAGTGGATCAGGATAGTGTGGGAGCATAGCTTGGCAGCTTGCGCCAAATTTATGACAGATTGGCAGTATTTAAGTGAGTGGCATCTATGGTGTACATGGTGGATTGGCAGACAAGCTAATGAAAGCTAAGGCAGCTGGATTTCACTAGAACGTGGAAAACTGTTGGGTCAGTGGGCCATGGTGTTAACTATATAAATACTTGAACTAATTTGTGAATTTCAGCATGCATTGCTAGACATTAATATGAAGCAATAAAAAGGTGGGGGCAAACTATGGTATTTAACTCAGAACAGTTTGGTTATTTACAGTAAATTGTATGGAACTAAAGAAATAAACTGGCAACCTACCCTAGGTGGGGTCATTGCCAAAATAATGGTAGGAAAGGAGCCTAGAAATTGATGAAAACTAAGCCTCTGTGGGAACTCTAATCGGGCAGGTTGCACTTAGCACAATGGGATGGAGAGAGGCTTTAAAGAGCTCAGATAGAATCATAAAAGTTTTTAGATAGTGTGACTGCCAGATCAGAGAGAAATCTAATAGGATATTACCAACCTTGAACAGATTCTTCTGGATGGGTAAGTTAATTATACCAGTTTAGCAAGGATCCACTATTAATATGATTTATCAAACAAATGTTGGTAGCATTCTGCATGATCTGCAGATTTGATCTGCAATCCAAACTACTAATACTAATCCAATCTGACTTGTTAGATGGACCAGGTTTATATGTGAGTTTGGGCTGAGTGGGGTGTTTGCTTAAATCTCATCCATGATCAGGCACCCTTGGGATGATCCTGAGGGTCCTGATGGAGGGCCCTAAACTGAACCCCCTCTCTGCACACCCCTTAATCATTTTCACCTGATCAGAAGAGAAAATGGGGGCAGAGAGGGAAGTTCTTTAGGAGCCAGGGTATTAACTCACCACTCATCCACCACTCGAGCTAGATCACTGATCTGATAGAGGGGCTCTACTATGGGCTTGAGCCCCTTCTTGCTACTATGAGAAACTGCTCCCTATCTAGCTGGAGAGGCTGATCAATGGGACTTAGAATGGACCTAGATAATGTATCACATTTGGGTATGACTATATAAAGTTAAGCTGTGTTCATGTTTACCACTGAGGCTTCAACTACTTGCCTGGCACCATTTGAGAGTTTCTAAAATTAAGTGGGCTCACATTCTAGTTTGACTATAGTACCTCAAAGTGTCTCCTAATTGACAGGTGGTAGCATTATGTTGATGATACCTAAATCTTAATATTCAAAATCTGACCTTTTACCCCTCCTTCAGTTTAATCACCTTAATCTACTCTTTATTTATTTCAATCCCCAGGCTACAAACCTGTGTTGCTTGATCTACCCTTGATTATATTACCAGCCTTCAGTAACAGACATGTGTCAATTGATCTACCCTTGATTATATTTATAATTCTCCAGGCAACGTACCTGAGTCACTTGATCTACCCTTGATTATATTTCTAGCCCCCAAGCAACAAACCTGTGTTGATTAATCTACCCTTGCCTATATTTTTAGCCACCAGGCAACAAACCTGTGTTGCTTGATCTACCATTAGATATATTATTCAGTCCCAAGATAACAAATCTGTGTTACCTGATCTACCCTCTGTTGTATTCCAGCCTCCGGGCAACAAACCTGTTTGCTTGATCTACTCTTTGTTATATTACCAGCACCAAGCACCTTTTTTTTAGTACTAGATGGTCCAGCACCAAGAAACTTCCTGTGTCACTTTATCTACCCTTGATTATATTTTCAGCCGCAGGCAACAAGCCTGTCACTTGATCTACCCTTAAATCTATTTCCCATCCCCAGGCAATATACCTGTGTCACTTAATCTACTCTTCGTTATATTACCAGCACCAAGCAACTTTCTGTGTCACTTGATCTAACCTTAGATATATTTCCAGTACCCAGACAACAAACTGTGTCTCTTGATCTATCCTTGAATATATTTTCAGCCCTTAGGCAACAAACCTGTGCCACTTGATGTAAATTTGGCACTTAAGCTCAACTTATAACTGCGCAGGTTGGTAACATTTATAATAAAACAAAGAGAACTTCATGAATACAGTAACCTTAAGATAAGATGATAAAAATTTTATTGTCAAAGGGTTTTTTATTGAGCAGCTGAATAAGCTAGGTGAAAGAAATGATCCCCCTCAATTTTCCACTCAACAAATAATAAACTACACTGTAGGATATCAAGCAGTGCGTGGTTATTCTGGAAAATGGTAAGCCTCATTGTCTCAAAACTTTGGGGATAAAACCTTTAATTGTTTTTATGCCAGCTTGGGGGCAAGGGAGATAATATGTTGATAAAAAATTTGATTCACATTTATGATGCTGTAAAGCCTTATAAATTGATAATAAGTGATTTAGGGATATTTTAAGAAGGGTGAAAAGAAATTGAATCACAGAAGATATCCTCAGCATATCCCAGAGCAAAACAATTATAATTCAATCCCATCAATTAACAGCATTTTATAAAAATGTGGGTGCAGAAGCAAATTGATCACCATAAGTTAATTTGACAGATGGAATTGGCATCAGGGCAATTCATTGTAATTTATAATAACAGATTGATATTGTACTCAAGAGCTAAGAAATTGCAAGCTTTATTTAAAAATAAGGATATAAATAAAATAAATGATTATAATATAAAATTGAATGGTTAATCAGACCAATTCACAACATTTCCTCTCACTTAAATAAACATTCAAGCACACAAATGAGTAGGGGTTAGATGGTAACTAAGATAATGAGGCTGTTAGTCCAGACAGCACATAAAAATAAGCAATTATTTGATGACTTTGGAGTGTATTGGGCTACCTTAAGTAATTTCCAAAGACACCTTAATCTTTCCCTGGTAAGGATAGATAGCATGAGAGAAAATAACAGGATCCTTTTTGGATTGGAAGATTGTCTGAAGGATTTACCATACAAACCTTAAGGAATTTGTAAAGTAATATTTATCTGATGAAGACATGATGTCCCAATTTAATAGTTACTTTTGTCCAGTGTGGAGTGAAAGCCCATTAGACTTTAAAATATGCAGATGTGGATTTAAAGTATATTGAAAACCTTTACAATATTTAATGTGAATAATTCCCTCATTAGACTCAATATTTAAAATTATGAGAAGTTGAGATGTGGACTCATGCTGGAAAGGAGATCCAACCTCTTTGGCTCTGGCAGCTGTGAGGGCACAGTATGCACATCATTGCTTATTGTACAGTACAGACCTGACAAAAAATCTTTAGAATTAGAAGAGTCAGTTTGGTTGTATAGGCCACACATCATAGCCTCATAAGATTTTGGCAAAGCATCTTTGGTTGTATTAGCAGAACGCTCAGTAACTGTGCCCACCAGACCATGTTATTCACATAAGGATTCTTTAGTATAATACAATGGAAACTGTTGTCCCCCTTCATCAAAAGTATCATCCTCAAAGTTAGCTTTGAGCCCATATTTTCACATTTTAGAGGTACTTATAAGTAGCTCATTATTGGCATGAGGTAAAATGATGGCCAGGGCAGAAAACACTTTAGCACCAAACCTCAGTGGCAAGAGGCTATATACTCCTAGTGAAGTAATGGCAGTAGATCTTATAGTGTCATATTTTTTGCAATGGGAAATGTTATGTACAGTCTCAAGTTTCTTCATTAATGTAGAAGAAAACTATGTTGGTGGGTGCCCTATTATCCATGATTACCCAAACTGGCACATTATACATGCTAATATCAATATAAGTACACTCAGCATAATTATCAGAGACAGCAAGCATATAAATGTCAAGAGTATCTGCTTGTTTCAGATAAGCAAATAAATCAATATTATCTTGAAGGCCCAGAGGCATAGTAAACTCACCTGCTATAAACTCCTCAGATGTTTCATCATCAAGGTAGCAATCCAGTTGGGTTAAGTTATCAATTAGGATTTTTGAACATTTGGTAGAAATAGGTTATCCCTTTTCTAATACGCCAGAGCTTTTCCCACCTCATTGTTCATAGTTGAGGTCAAATGATGAATCCAAAGTGCCTTCTTAGAAGGCAGGTATTTATGGGCTCCAAAAGTAAGGGCGCAGGAGAGGTAATTTTCCATCTTAGTGATGGTAGTATGGAATTCAACATGGAAAGCATGACCTAATAAAATTCCTTCTGAGCCTTGCAGACATGGCAGAAAGCGATCTGTGTATCATAATGACTCAGAATCTTGGCTCCATATAAGACTTGAGACTCATAGTTAAAGTGGTCAGTGAAGTCCAGAACTTATTTGACAGATTTGAAGTTAATAAACAGTAAAGCGCTCTTCCATGTTTTCATCAGTTCCGCTCCTTTAAACTCATCAATAATAACAGCTTTGGCATTAAGGTAAGACATGGTGGCTTCAGATATCTTTAGCAAAATTAACTACTGACTATAGGAATTTATTAAATTTATCACCATGGACAATTTAGCCTGATCATTACTATTTCCCATAGTTAATTTAAATGACTATATAAAGATAAGGATATTTACATGCTTGTCAAATTTGGGCAGGTTCACAATGTTAACTTGAGTCCACTGGAATGAAAACCCATATCAATTATTGGCCTTGTGAGGTGTTGATCTAACATAAGTGGCAGCCACTGCAGTGGGTATAGAAGTAGCTTTGCTAATTTTAATAACTGGCAAGGGTATAGTGGTTAATCCATTAAGCAAGTTGGTCATAACTGCCTACATGTGGTCGTCATAAGTAGAATATGAGGATTTGTCTTGGGTAAGCACTTGTCTATACTTACAAGTGGATTTTTAAAGTCTTTGCGGAGTTTCTTTATTAAGCTAGCAAAGTGGTGACATTCTGCCATAGATTTGGTCAGCATTTTCCTGTTTTTGGAAAGGCTTAATAAACTAAGTATCTAAGTCACTTAAATCTTGTCCTTGGGATTGGAAAAGAATGTGTAAATTTTTCTCTCTTGACATAGATCAGTTATAATAGAGGATTCTCCTCCAGTGGATACTTCAAAGCCATCAAGATGGCATGAGGTCATAAGGGTATCATCCTGATCATTAAATTGGTCTGGACATTTCAAAAATCATTGGAAACTTGGGCCAATATGCTATAACATGACTGAGCCAACTCATAGTCTGGTTCATCATAAGGAATATACTGTGAGTCATTCTGACAATTGTCATCAGAGTATGACAATTTGAACTTTTCAACAGCATACAGGGTAACAAAAGTGCCATTTTAGTGAACACCATATGTTGTATTGGCTCTTAGACTTGACTTACAACTTCACATGCCAGTAACTTTTTGATAGAACATAGGGAACTGTATTAAAACAGTAACCCTAAAATAAAAGGATAAGTATTATATCATTAAAAGTTTTTTTATTGATCAGCTTAAACAAGCTAGGTAAAAAAAGATCCCCCTCAATTTGCCACTCACATCATAATAAACTAAACTCTAGGATACCAAGCAGTACAGGAATCTCTTTCTGCTAAGCATCACTTTTTGAAAACCAATTCAGCCTGAGATTTAGCTCCACTAAAGAGATTTATGAAAACTATTAGCAAATATGGCGGGAAACCCCACAAAAGAACCCGCGGGCTCTGCCAAATGAGCCAGCACCACCCCCAAACAAAGCAACCCTCGGTTACCCACCTCAGGGTCAACCAGAATCACCCGCTCTCAAGCAGCGGCCATGAAAGCAGGCACCACCCCCCAACTTGGAGCTACTTCAACTAGCGTCAGTTCACCTGATCGCACTTCTGCAACCTGCACGCCCAACAGCTCTGTGTGCGCTGCCTCCCACCAACCCGCTGGGCCCCCTCCAACCAAGGAGGCCATCACCCACGCTGTTTTAATGGCGTCTGTTCAGTTGAATGCAACTCAGCCCATCCAGGCATTCACCTCCCCCATTGTGTCAGCTAATTTAGCCCCATCTATTATTGCTGCCGCTGTGTTTCTGGCTCCCTCCATGAGGGGCAATACCCAGCTACCTGGCCCCCAAACCCTCAGATGTAAGGTTGAATTAACCACACATTCTGGTTCACTAAGCACCAAATTGGGACAATCTACTCTTCCCAATGGGGATTCAAATGTGTCAGATTTTGGAACTTCACACCAGTTCCAATATCACCCGTCCCATTTAAACCCCATAATCGGCACTTCTCAAGTTGGCACTTTATCTCCATATTCTAAAAATGACCAATTCACCAATCAGCCAGTGAGTTTTGCCCACGAAATCACAGCAAATACTTGGGCTGAATTTACCCAAAATAGATTGGGATGGTGATAAAACATCGCCCTCCTCCCAATTGGCTAGAGTTGATTCCAATCTGGATGGGCCTCCCCAATTTAGCGAGGCCCAACAATCACCTGGCCCCCAAACCTCGGATGTAAGGTTGGATTAGCCGCACATTCTGGTTCACTATGCACCAAATTGGGACAATCTACTCTTCCCAATGGGGATTCAAATGGGTCAGATTTTGGAACTTCACACCAGTTCCAATCTCACCCGTCCCATTTAAACCCCATAATCGGCACTTCTCAAGTTGGCACTTTATCTCCATATTCTGAAAATGACCAATTCATTAATCAGCCAGTGAGTTTTGCCCACGAAATCACAGCAAATACTTGGGCTGAATTTACCCAAAATAGATTGGGATGGTGATGAAACATCGCCCTCCTCCCAATTGGCTGGAGTTAATTCCAATCTGGATGGGCCTCCCCAATTTAGCGAGGCCCAACAATCTGCCCCTCAATTCAATATGACACCAGCAACTGCTGTAACATTCCAGCAACAAGGGAACTCCACAAACTTGTCCAAACTACCAGCTCACACTCAACCCGCAATTGCAGCCCAAAGCAAACACAAACGTACCAAAGGAGCCACTGGGGCGTGGCAAAAACCTCTGGCACTAACGCTACCCAAAGCTGATCCCCGTGAAGTGGCTTTTATTGCTGATGTTAAGAAGAAATGGGCTGAAACTAGAGCGCAAAAAGCTCTACCTCGCTCAACCCTCTCCCACGCAATTTGTCTTTATTATGGGCATAACCCTGTTGAATTCTATATGGAGGATTACTTCTCAAACTTTGCAGCGATTGCAGAGACATTCCCAATTAACACCACCATCCATGAATCAGTGGAGGGCCACTACATCGATGTGGGCTTCACTGAAGCTGCCCTTGCTGACCATGCTGCCACCCTCCAGGTCATTATTCCGCGTGGATCTCTTCGCATCTCCTGCACACGCTCTCACCTGGAGAAAACTTCATGGGTTACTTTTTCCAACCTACCAACGACTGTTGATCCTGAGTCTCTTAAACTGGTACTCCATCGTGGTTTAATGGAGTTTGGGTCTGTTCTTTCAGTGGACTTTAGCGTCCCCTCTTACTATGCTCCCACTCAAAGAGCTTGCACTGCTAGGGCGTCGTTCATCCCCTCCCCCACTATATCCCGCAACATTGAGGTTATTCCTCGTGTGGTGGTAGTTGGGGCATGCCCTGAGATCTTTTTTGTCGACCCTGATCAGGCGCGCCCCTGGCGTTCATGGTGTAACGCCCTTGGACACCTGTATAGTGGCTGCATAGCTCAAAAACAAGCCCTCTTAGCCACCACCCAGCGGCCTAAACCAGGCCAAAAATGATCCCACGTGACCGCAGCAGCAATTCCACAACCCACACAATGGGTTCCCGTTCAAGATCTGTCCCCTGAGGCCTTACGCCTAGCAGTTGAAACAGCTAACCCCACTATTGGTATGGGATACCTTCGCGCTCATGCCCCCTTCCAATGGGCACCCCCTCCAATCTCCCAGAGTCAACTCCCTCTCTCACCAAGCGCAAGGCATCTCCCACAGGGTGCCCCTCGTCAGCCACCCCCACTCAGGGCTCCGCGGCACCCCCACCAACCTCCACCAGCGATTTATCGCATCGACCCTCAGCTCCCAATGGAGCTATGCCCACCAGCATGGACTGGCAACCCGCGGCCTGCGGTAGAAGTGCCACCTCAAAGAGTCCTACCACAACCCCACAGTCCATTTCACGCGGATCCTTTGCAGTGTTGGAGGAAGTGAATATGGACTCAGACTCATCAAATGGGGACACCGCGGAGGTCGCCATTGAGCACCCTCAGGTCCTTCCTCTGCAACGGAGCGGGGGCAGCATCCTAGGCTGGCTTACTGGGTCCTCCGCCCCCCACCCTCTCCTTCCCCTCAGAACCCTCGACGCTCCTCACGGATTGCAGCTAATAGTCAAGCTAAAGGACTCAAAACTAGCCGCCTCACAGCAGCAGGTTTAAGCGCTGGCAACCCCCAGGACACGGAGGGGAACAGCTATGAGTCCCCATGGCAGCACCCTGGCCCTGCAATCCATCAACGCAAATGGGTTGCGGGACTTTAAGTCGAGAGCCCGCCTCCTCCGCAACTTCAGGTCAGCACAAATTGACATCGCTGCTGTCCAGGAGCCCCATATCCTCCCCCAAGAACAATCTTCATGGAATGAACAGTTTGGAGGCAACTCCTTCTGGACAAACATGCCGCCCTTATTGTTTTAAATCCCCAGGTTAAAACCCATTATTTTTCACAATATTTAGGTGGCTGCCTCATACTGGCCAAACTCACCACTCCTGACTTCTCTTTCTTCGCTGCAAGCATCTACCTGCCTAATGCAGGTCAGGAGCAAAATCTGCTCTTGGAAGAGCTCGTCCAACTCAATCTCCCACGGAATACAGTCCTCTTAGGAGATTTCAACACAACCATAAGTCGCGTCCATGACTCTTACCACCCTGCAGCAAAGGAACGCCCTGGATCAAGTCGCCTCCAGGATTTCCTTCGCCTGAGTGGCTTTATAGACGCGCTTCCACCCTCCGCGTCTGGCCTAGGTTGCATGACTAGGATCCAGTATGATGGAGGAGCTTTCCAGTCAGCGTCACGCATAGATATGGCACTGATTGGCCCCCTGCTAATTGGCCGCGTCTCCTCTCCCATCTCTCATGACAACCATCTGAGTGATCACAGGTCACTCACCGTTGTCCTCACCAACACACTTAGACCGTTGCGTAGGTTCTGGCCTAGGGTTGCCTCAGCTCTTCTCAACAACCCCTTTACTAAGGAGAAGCTGTCTATGACCATCCGGGAGACTCTCACCTCCTCCCCACCCCACCTGCTTGACCACAAGGCTAGATGGGCGGTGACCAAGGAGGGCATCACCCGCGTTGCTTACAACTGTGCCAAAGCTCAGATGACCGCAGCTCGCGCCAGAGTCAAAAGGGCGGAAGCCAGGATCAGAAATCTGGAGCGAAACTGCCAGCCTTCGCCCTCTCCCAGATGGTTGGAAGACTGTGAAGCGGCGCAGGAAGCACTCCGCTTGGAGCTCACACTGCAGGAAGAACGGGCAGCAAACTTTACAACACCTCGTTACTATGCTCAATGGGAACGCCCCACCCGCTTCTTCTTTCAGAAACAGAAAGCCCGGTCAACAGCGCAGGATATTACTGCACTGAAGATTGGCACTACAACCACTTCGGATAAGGAGGAAATCACGCAGGAACTACACCGCTTCTACTCCAGCCTCTTCCATGCCACCCAGGTGGACCCATCGGACATCCAAGACTTCCTGTGGCAGGCTCCAGAGCCGCCCATTGACCCACGGGCTGATGAGGCTCTACTGGCGCCTATTTCCATCCAGGAGGTTATGGAAACCCTTCTGAAATCCCCAGGGCTTAAAGCCTCAGGCCCAGACGGAATACCCTTCGAGGTGTACCTTCTAGAACTTGCGGTGATAGCCAGAACCCTCCGCGACCTCTTCACTGCACTCTTGGTAAATGGCGAGGTCCTCCCCGACTCCAGAGGCTCAATCACGACCCTCATTCACAAGAAGTCAGACCGTGAGAACCTGGCGAACTGGCGCCCCATAGCGTTGATCAACACAGACCACAAGCTCTTCACGAAGCTTCTGGCCAACCGCATCACCAAATGGGTGTCACCTCGCCTCTCCCCATCCCAGCACGGCTTTATTCTGGGGAGGTCGTTATGGGACAACTATAATGACCTTCACGTGACTTTGACTGCTAACTCTCGTAAGGCGAATGGCTTTGTGGCTCATCTGGATATGGAGAAAACATATGATTGGGTGGCCTGGAAGTATATTGATGCTTCCCTGGCCCGCTTCCATCTCCCCCCCGCAGCTAGGCGCTGGATATCAGCGCTCTATGACCAGCTCCACACCAGAGTCCTGGCGCCAATGGGTTTTACAGTGGCAGTACCAGTTGGACAAGGTCTCCGGCAAAAAGACCCCCTGAGCCCTATCCTTTTTAACATCACTCTTGACCCCCTTTTGGCCTCCTTACAGGACAAGCTAACAGGGATTCTGGTCCCAGGTAAAGCCCCCACACGCACCATGGCATTTGCAGATGACACCGCCATTGCATTTAGCTGCCCTGGGGATGTTGCCCTTGCTGCTGTGACCATTGAGAGGTACACCAAGGCGTCCAACGCCATGGTCAACACCTCCAAGACAACAGTTGTACAGGTCAGCTCCCCCACCTTCCCCCCACCATTTGGTATTGAAACTGTGCGCGGTACCTTCCGTCACCTGGGCGTTCTCACCAACCAACAAGGAGTTGCGCTAAAAGACAATGAGGACTTGCTCCTCGCAGCAGTTAACTCCAGGATTGCCAGCTGGAACTGGCAGCACATCACCCCCCAGGGTCGAGCTCTGATGGCTAATGTGTTCCTCCTCTCCAAAGTCTGGTTCCTAGCGCACGTCTGCCCATTCACAGATGCCTTTTATACGCGGCTCAATGTACTCCTCCGCTGTTGGATCTGGGGCTCAAACCATCCACCAATGGCCCTCTCAACCATTGCCTGACCCTGCAATGAAGGGGGCCTAGGGCTTCCGGACACGCGATCCCATGCCACCACAATCTTCCTGAAGTCCTATGGCCGATTGTCTGCTGGGACGCGACCCCCATGCCCCAATGGGCGCGCGCCCTCCGCCAGTCAGTGTCAGCAGCTCTGGGTCTTCCTAGAGCATCTCTGACCTAATTATGGGAGTGGCTCACAAACCACCCAGGCCATCACCTGAAACCATCCTCATCCCCCTACTGGAACTAGGCTCTCCTTGCCCTGAAACTAGTAGGCGCGCGGATCCACCATGCCTTCCCATACAGAAGGGAAGGCCCTGTCCTCAGCCCCCGTCGCCATGCAATTGTGCACAATGGACAAGTTGTCACAACTCGCCTCAACCCCCAAGATCGTCCTCCCATCCGCCCAAGACTCCTTGAGCTCCTCCCTCCCTCCGTGAGATTTGACCTTAAGGAATTGTGGAAGGACGTCTATCACCCCATCCTGTCAGCAAAGGTGTCCAACACCTTATGGAGGGTGCTCCACTGTTCATACAGGACAGGAGACTGGACTGGCCCTACCTTCCAGCACTGAAGCTGCCCCCGCTGTGCAGAGCCTATTGACTCCCACCTCCATCGTTTTTTCACCTGTCCAGGTGTCGCCGCATTTTGGCCAAAGGCCCGCGCGCTCCTCCATGCTCAGCCCTGGTCTGGGCACCCTGTGCAAGACCTCATGTTCGAGCAGACATTGCCTGGTTGCCACTGACCCCTCCGTGTCCTCGCCTATGCCACAGCCATCTGGACCATCCATAACTCCTTCCTTCGTGCTGCCTTTGACCAGCAGGTGTGGACCCTTCCACACATGATCACCCACTTTCAGGTACACTTTGAGATGGCCCTGAAGGTATGCACTATGTCGCCAACCCTCCCCCGCTCAGTTGTCACTGCAGCACAGCTCTGGCGCGCAAACCCCCTCCCTTTCTCGATGCCTCCTCCCTCCCCTTCCCTCGCCTCAGGCTCTTAGGAGCCCAGGCGTAATTCAATAAACATCGATGAATCCCCCCTTGGGTTGGACCATCTAGTACTAAAAAAAGGATACCAAGCAGTACATGATTGTTTTGGTAATGTTAAAGATCACTGGCTTAAAACTTTAGGGATAAAACTCTTAACAATTTTTTACGTTATCTTGGGGGCAAGGGAGATAATATATTAATAAAAATATGATTCACATTTATGATGCTGTAAAGCCTTATAAATATATAATAAGTGATTTGGGGATATTGCCAGCATATGGGAAGGAATTGAACCTCGGAATATATACTCAGCATGGCCCTGTGCAAAACAATTATAATTCAATACTATCAATTAATAGCACTTTATAAAAATGTGGGCGTGGAGGCAAAATGATTCACCATAAAAGTAATTTGACAGATGGACATTGGCTTCAAGGCAATTTATTGTAAACTAATTTAACATATTGATATCGGTTTCAAAAGCTGAGGAATTGAAACCTCCATCTAAAATAAAGATATAAATAAAATAAATGATATTAATATAACAAATGAATAGTTTGGCAGACTAATCACAACACTTTTTCTACCCTTGATTTTATTTTCAGCCCCAGGCAACAATCCTGTGTCACTTAATCTACTCTTGGATATATTTCCGGCCTCAGGCAACAAACCCATGTCACTTGCTCTACCCTTGATTATATTTCTAGCCCCAGGCAACAAACTTGTGTTGCTCTGCACCTGCCACTACTATGTTTTATCCCCTTATATATGTGATAGAATACTCATTACTAGCTTGAAGTAGAGCTTTTCAGAGTAAGAGTCTTTACCATATCTATGCTACACCAAATATTTAATTGGTTTTAAAAAAGGTTTAGGTAGGTTTCTTAGCCCAAGATTTTCAACCACTTTACCCATCACTAAGTTTGATTGTGCAGCTCGCTCTAATGCTGGTATCACATCCAGCTAGCACATAGCATTAAAAATGCATTTAGATACCTTATAAATTATATTAAACACTTTGTTAAACTTAAGCTCTTTTTGGAAGTGACCTGTATTAAACTTAAAGGCTAAAAAGCTCAAGGGCTAAAAGTACTGTAATTAATGATAATATATGGGGCAGAATTTACAGAATTTGAGTCCATCATATAAACACTTGAAATTGTGATGGGACAGAGGTGCCTGATATTGAACTGAATTAAGCCAACCTCTGCTTTAACGTGTAATGGAAAACCTCCTAAGGGCAAAATGCATATAACATATATTTAACTTAAACCAAAAGTCACCTCAATTTTTTCATGGTATTAGGTACATGTTGTAAATCTAAAGTTTAGTGTGAACAATACCAAGTAGTAAGTTCAAAGTTCACTAAAAATGACATCTCTAAATATTGCTCATAAAACTAATTCAATACATATAATATACCAAACAGGTTGATGTATGGTGGGCACTCACTCCTCATCAGCTTCTGTTGCATGGTGGGCTTCACAGGAATACACTAAAAAGGGTGCTTAACTAATCCCAAAGAGTAAATATGGGTCAAGGCATAGCGGACCAGTCATGTCTACATGGCACAATTGAGGGGACAGATTGCAAGGACAAGGCTGGTCGTCAGGAGGCCAAAAAGGTCAAGTTAAAAGGCCTTCCTGACTTAAAACATACCCTGGACTAACGCTGGGTTACAGAAAGAATATGCCCAGGTTGGTCCTGGGGATTGCATGATGCTCAGCCTGGTGTTACATCCAGGGCGTTAAAATGAACCATCTACATCCTCAATTCTGACAGTTTATTACAGTTATTGGAGGAACAGGGATTGAAACCCGTTCCATTTTACAAATTTTGAAGTCAGGATGAGCCAATTTGCGATATATAACTTGAGTTAAGACAATCTCAAGTTACAGAACCCTGGCCAATGGTAGCATGTGCCTATTGGTTCGCCTAGGCTTAGCACCACTTCTGCCAATCAACAGCTCCCCCTAGTGCTTAAATATGTTTCTGCAACACCAACTTTCCTTGTTAATCATCTGATTTATTAAAAGATCCAAATTCATTTTAGTATTTTATGTACACATATTTATCTTGTTTGGTGACCTCTATCAGATCTGATTTAGCCAAATGTGTGCCCTCCTTGCTTGGGGCTTTCTGTCACCGTCCTTCTTGGTGGTGCTTTGTTTACCTTATATTCAGTGGTGGGTTCCATAGCAGTGGGGTGGGCCCTCGCTCCCCGCCTCTACTGGAACTGGAGCATTACAGACTCACCCTTGACAGGAACTTTATGCTGCAATGACCTCAGTCAAATCATCAGCTGCACCAGAGCGAACTTATGTTCTCTCAGTCCAATAGGGTCCTTTTTAAAAGACTTTCAAGTACCCAAAGACCTGGTTGAGTTGGGTTACTTCTGTTGTGACATCATGATTGTGATGCACAAATACCATTTCATCATTATGAGACTGGGGATATCCCATAAATAGATAAAGTATACCTGATTAATGCTTATTTAAATGGAAAATTAAACTACTCCTTTGAAGGAGGACCAGTGTAGTATGCAGCAAATGCACACTACTGCAAAGATTATGCTATCTTCTTAAAGCTTATTTGATGTTCCCAATTGCATGAACTCTGCCCCATGGCAAGGTTGATTCTGAAGAATACCATATAGAAAAGCTATACAAAAATTGATTTCTTTAATTCCTGGTATATTAAATTTCTTCTTCAGGAACAAATTCTGTTATTCTAAATTAATTTGGCCAAATATGATTCTTTAATTGGGTATCTACAAAAAATATTTATAGCTAATATTCTAGCCAAAGAATAGGGATTCACTGATTTTATAAGCACAATTAATATGGGATAAAATAGATATAATAAGTAAAATTATACCCTTTAAAGGAAAAGACTGAACAAAGGATCAGAACTGTCACATGATGATTCTGGAATGCTGAGAGGCTTAGATGTGGGATGAATAGTAGTACAGGTTGATGATTCAGACGCTCACATCTGATCTAATAACACCTGATTCAAAAAAGGAGCCAAAAACTAGTTACTCTAAGTTGAGTAAATATTTTTGATAACATGTCTCCCCCTTGGATTGACTCATTCTTCAAATGACTTTCCTGAGGAGGTTGTCTGCTGTAGTAGGGTCTTAGGAACTTTATGTGAACCATATTGATAATTTTCCCATTGAATAAGTCTTTGATGATATAGACATTAAAGGACAAACACTATAAGACCACTTATGGAAATTTACAAAGAGTTGACATTTTATGTGTTCTTCCAAAATGTATGAGTCACAGTATGATACTTGGTCACCTTCTTTGAGCTTGTATAAAGTTCCACTATGCGTATTATCCTGGGTTTTCTGTTTAATCTCTAGATAAAACATCCTCATAAGCTTTAGTTTAAAGCTTAAGTAATGCCCTGATTAATCTGTCAAATAACTCTTTGAGTCAGTTTACATAGCAAATGTCTGATGAGTATAGGATTAGCTTTCAATCTGGGTGTGTAAGTATACAATGGAGCACCCAGAATTACAAGGGCACAGCGGTTCTAATAGAATCTGAGGAGGGGTGCTCTGTATTCTTGTGAGGGCAATAAAAATTCAATAACATACCAAAGGTGCCAAAGGCAAACCATATGGCTGCAGAAAGTCAACTGCAGGTCTTGCAGGAGTAACCCCTCAAGGGTGGGGATGCAATGAGGATGTCAACTTCTCAGGGTTCTATGGTTGATGGCCTTTGAGGTGGTACTATGGTAATCTGCAAAAGGGTTGAGGCGTAGATGGCCTTCTTGGGCCTTCCAATAGACAGTATTATAGCCAAAATCATCAAATAGGGAGATGAGCCAAAATGGAGTAGATTGCGTTCTATATTAGTCCAAAAGGGCCCACAAATGTTGACAAGGGTCAAGTTCTTGCACAGGGTTAGTGGTAGGAATGGATCAGTGCAGGGAGTCACCTATGGCAGCAGGGCTGGGATCCCCCCAAGGGGTAGTCCAGATAGCCCCAGCAAACATGATTTTCAGTGGTCAACTATTTGGGTGTTCCTGACCTTCTGAAGAAAGTATGGAGTTAAAATGTCATTGTGGCACAGTACAAATGAATTGCGTCAAACCATTAGTGGGTCAAGGGGGCATTTCCAGAATGGGTGGGTATTTGTCACATATAGAAGAGGGGTAAATGCCTTAGGGGTATACTTTATAAAAGGTCAGCAACTGAAAGCTGGGTTATATCAAAAAAATGGAGTGCCCACTTGATAATCATTAAGGCTATAATATAAATGGAAGCAGTTGGGACCATCTAGTACTAAAAAAAATATAAATGGAAGCATGCTTTACCAGATTAAAGGAAAATCTTGAAATATCATAGCAGGTGGTATCCGCTAGAAACTAAATGCATCAAAGGGTTTGGATATGAATAACTAAGTTCAGAGGTGAAAATGAACTGACAACAGCCTTAGGGGGATGTTGTCTTGAAAATGAGGGGTAAAATTGGAGAGGGATTTAACTGGATTAAACCTGAGGGGACTAGCAGTGTATTTGGATAGGTAGGGCAATGGATAGAGGGGTTACAGAATCTTAAGATTAATCTATAAAAATTTGATATCTTCCTCCTTGGATTGGGCCCAGTTTAGATCACTAGTTTCAACTCATCAAAAGTTTGTTCAGATCAGACCGTTTGTGCACCCAGCTCTACCAGAATTAATTTTGGAAGGTCAAACATCATTGTAGGTTTGAGGGTATCAACCAACTTGAATTATCAATCCCTGATCTGTTATCTCATGATAGGTGCCCTGAAATAATTTTCTTGACCTGCTACAGGGCAATTGAGCTTCAAAACAGTTCTAACTATCTAAAAGTATTTTTGGTTAATGGTACTAGGAGTGGGGCGAGCCCCTTTGTTTTGATGATGTCCCCTAGATTGCCCAAACACTCTACAAGCCCCTCCTATCATTTCCACCAAGGAAGAGAAGGAAAATGTGTGCAGGGAGGGTGGATCCATGGGAGACAGGGCAATAACCCATCGTTCATCCACACATAGCAAGTCACTTAGCTGAGACAGGGGGTTTACTTGTGCTTTAGGAACCTTTTTAGCCTTAAAGGGTGCTGATCACAGTACAGGCAGAGTGGTTGTGCTTCAAGACTTACTTTCTTTTCCTTTCAAAAAAAGAATTTCTCCACCTAATACATGTACCAGGGCGTAGTTCTTATGTTTTTAGAGATTTTGGTGGCTAAATAACAGCAATCTTCTGGGGGTGGGGGCCTCTGGGTGTGATGCATGGAAAACCTCCACCATCTCCTTGCAATTTGTGCAGTTGCACGCGCTTACAAAACTGTCCTTGTAGGAAGGGTAGACCTTCCAAGCTATAAGGCATTGGAAATACCAATGTGATTTTTGGGAGGCTAGGATCACATCTACCTCTTCCTCTTGGGAGTTCCCAATGGTAATGAGCTCAGGGTATGTTGGTCTTTCCCCCTTGAAGGGAGACATAAGAGAGGTGTAAAATCATTATGATGTTTCAATTGTATGGGGTTTTATGAGAAATGCCATTGCCTAGGTCTTTCTCAACTTTAAAGGGACCAGAAAACTTGGACGCCAGCTTCCTGATGGGATCTTTTAGGTGGAGGTTTCACATGTCCAACATGATGTTTGAGTCAACCTTGATCCTATGGCCAGGGGGGCATTTTCTGGTTGGTGAACTTCAAAAATCTTTAATTGCCTTCACTAAATGTTCGTGGACAATGCTCTGGTTTTTGAAGATGCAGTTATATGGTCCTCTGCTGCTGAGACTACTGAGGACAGCCAGGGAACAATTTTAAAGGAGGGTTTGTATCCTAGGATGACCTCAATGAGGGAAATCCTGTGAAGGAGTGCGTGGCATTATTGTAGTCAAACTGTTCCAGGGGCAGATCTATAGCTCAGGTGTCCTATGAAGCAGAAGCATAGCAGTGCAAGTACTGCTCTAATACTTGATTCACCTTTTTGGTCTTTCCATTGGCTTGGGGTGATATTTGATGGATTGGCAGGATTTGTTGTTAATAAGTCCAAGAGTTCATCCCAAAAACGGACAGTGAACTGAGAGCCCCAGTCTCTCACATCTTTTTTGGGAAAGCTAAATATGGTGAATACATGGCTAACAAATAGGATTTCTGTTTCCACTTCTGTTATAAATAGAGTGGTAGAGATAAATATAGAAAACTTGGTAGTCAGTTGATGACTACAATTACAGCATTAAAATCACTATAGTATATAGTTCCACAACAAGTCAACTGATACTAATTTTAGGGGCCCTCTGCAGGCTGCAAGAGATGCAGAAGACCCTTTTGCCTGAGTAGTCTGACTATGCGTAGGCGCAGGTAATGCAAGTGGCAACCCAAACAGAGATATTCTTTGAGGAACTGGTGAATTTAGTCCTCATGATAAGGTGTGCACACTTTTTAGCTATAGGGTGGCCTACCTCTGGGGAACATGGTGCCCTTCAATGACTTAGGTGTGAATAGAGGGGGAACAATCCCTGTCTCAAAAAGGATTATATCTTCCTTTCCTGCATACAAAGGTCATTTATTGCTCAAGGATTCCAGTTTTTCATACAAATCCACTCCCTCTGGGAAGCACATTTGGGCAGTGAGGACACAGGAAAGGTTTAGGGTATCTGGGCCAACTCAGTAAAGGATGAAGAGAGAGGGGTCAGGGAAAGAATTTGGTAAGAAGGAACTACTGTAGTTTATATAAAGGGTCCTCTTTATTGTTTGGTGATAGGAAGGGATTCCAACTTAGCATATCAGGCAGAACATTTAGGTTTCTTTTATAAACTCATACTTGAAGTAGATCCCGCTGAGGTCTTGGTAAGTGCAGTCTTGGAACTAACCCTGTTTCTGTGGTTTCCAAAAGTATTATAAAGCTCGATGATCTGCCCAGACAGTATATCACGTTGCGCGCCCTGAAGGAGGTTGCGCCAGTGAGTAAGTGACCAGATACTGCTGCCAGATCCTTGTCATAAATGTGCCATGCCTGATTGGTGGATGTTAACTTGTTGAAAAGTAAGGCTCAGAGTGTTTGGCCCTCTAATGCTCCTGCAACAGCACTAAACTGATAGCCAATGATGTGAAATTGCAGGCTACCAAAAAAGTCTCAAAGTGTCCATGTGAAAGAGCACTGGGAAAAGATGAATACCTTTTTGATGGCCTCTAAAGCCTGATAACACTCTGTGGGCCATTTGAAGGGGAATTTATTCCACATATGGGGTGAAGGGGTGTCTCTACCTGAGAAAGGGCGGGTAGAATTTCTTTAAGAAGATGATTGTTCCAATGAGATTCTAAAGATGTCTATAGGTGGTTGGACTGAGCCATGACTGGATGGCTTCCAGTTTTCAGGGGGGACAGCATATTTGTCCTTCAAGGCTAATTCCTAAGAAGCTCACCTCTTCAGAGAAGAATTTGCACTTGGTGGGATTTACAAAAATGCCACTTTGTGGAGAGCTGCCACCACAGCTTCCAGATCCTTGACATGTTGATCCATGGTGGGGAGTAAATTAATATATTGTCAATGTATGATATGGAATAGGAAAACTAAAATTTGCCCAATGACATCATTGATGAGGCTCTAGAAAGTAGCTGGGGCATTTTTCAGCCCAAAGGGCATAATCCTGAATTGTAAGGGTACTTTCCTGGTTTGGATAGCCATGAGCTACTACTGTCCATTGAAACCTGCACTTGATTGAAGGCATTCACCGGGTTGATATTGGAGAATAATTATGACTTTGAAATGGCCTACGCGATGGACTATTTTTAATTATAAGGTTATGGGTCAGGAACAATTATATCTTCAAGTGCCCGTAGTTGGCACATGTCCAAAAAGGCCCATCCAATTTCCAGAAAAATACCACAGTGGAGGCATTTGAGGAGGGCTTCTTGATGATCCATTTCTTATCTAACATATCATCAAGTTATGCCCACAGTGCTTTGTCTTCCTCCTTCATTTAAGAGTATAGTGTAAAGTTGATTTTGACTAAGTCCAATGTCAGCTAAAATGACATATTGTACTCAGAGTGAGGGGGAGACTTGAAGCCATGGAAACGTTGAAATATCCTTATATATGGGGTGAGGGTGGAAGGGAAGTCCAAGGGGAGGTCCACAGAGGGAGGATTGAAGGGAGATATTGAGCTCAGCAAGGGGGTCACGGGAAGCGTGGCAAACAAGGGAAATCCCTATTGAGACTAAAGTTTGGGAAGGAGAGGGAATTGCTGTTCAGGATATTTTTCACCCGCTTCTAGTGCAACCAGACCAATACCATAATCACATGATTTAGTAGATCTTATATCGCCAAAAAATGGTCACAAAACTCAAAAATAGTGGACTGAAAAGTGTACTGGGCAGCATATAAGGTGACACTTTATGGGATATTAAGAGGCACCTAGTATAGATGAGGCTGCCCTCATCTCCAGATCTAGAGATTGCTCTACATTAGGGTCTATGAAATTGCCTCTGTCCTATAATTAGAAGGGCTTGTACAGTGATTTTACTAGACTCTTTGCAAAAGATAAGTGAAAACATAAAATAAGACTGATCATTATTAGGATTGGCAAGGAAGAAGGCGGATGAAGTAAAAGCGTGGCCCATTGTGAGGAGTAGCTGCTTGCCAAGTATAGGGCTGCTCTGCATTCCCTCATTTGAGCTTCCTGCTCGTTCCTCCAGATAGAATTTCTAGATTAACAATTATACTCACTTCCCCCTTTGGAGGGGAAGCAGGGTTCTAGATTCAAGGTGTCAGCTGGGCTCAAAAGTCCCAGGGGCAAGGGGGCCCTAGAGAGTGGAGCTCATGGGGAGTCACTAAAGTAGAGGGTGAGCATAAACGTTATTTTCTTGAAGGCGAGACGTCTTGAGCCCCACTTCCTTCACATCCCAGGAGTAAAAGGAGCCAAAATTAGGCCCGCCAGTCAAGATCTCTTGAGGCTTAGGGCAGAAAACGCAGGTGGGTGTAGAACTGAAATACCTTGGGAGTTTTTCCCATGCCCTTGAACAACAGTGGAGGGAGGAGTGGTGGTTTGGGGTGCAGCAAGGACAGCTACAGCCAGTGCAGGTTTATGAAAGGGTTTGGCTCTTATTGGGCATGCCACTGAGAAGGCGACCTCCAAGGACCCCAGGACAGGGTCCTAAGAGAAATGAGAAGCAGAGATAGGGTCTAAGGCAGCTGGAAGATGTAGACTGCAATATCTGGTGGGACTAGCACTGAAGGAGCTAACATGGCAAATAATTCAATGAGGAATTTTAGGTCTTCAGCCACCTAGCCCAGAGTAAAGAGACGGAGGAGGCATGTGGGACTAGACTCTGGGACTTGTACTACTGAGGTGATTAGTGTAAGGATTGAAGTTGGGTTCCTTATCTTGGCTGCAGATCATATCACCACCCTCACCCAGCAGCGAGCATCTCCTTTCAGTGCATTAAAGAGCTATGCTTTGTTGGGCATTGGTGTGGTCCAGGGTCTTCAAACTTTCAGCAAAAAATTCAACTGGAATGCCTCCAGAGCGTCCAATACTTGTTGGGATTTTAACCAGATTATGCTCTTTACAATATGTTCCAATACTAGTGGCTTTTAGTTGGAGGTGGGTGCAAAGTAATATATTTGGTTTTGATGTTTTATTATTCTAGATAGGAATTTCCCATTTAGCCCTTACTACGAAAAATTGATCAATCTTAGCTATTTTGATGATTAGATTTTCATAGAGTATTGGGCGCATTCACAGATAAATCTTTTAACGTCTTTCAAGAAAGTTCTGTGTTAATAGCATAAAAGGTGTTTCATTTAATGCTGAATTAATTTATTTTTTGACAACTGATGCTATAAATAATTGATATATGGACATTCAATTGCCATTCGTCGCCTATATATCCCCTAATTCCCTTAATAAACTACCTTAAGTTTGCATACTAGGGGGTTGAGACCATCTAGTACTAAAAAAAGTTTGCATACTAGGGTTTAATAGTAGTTTTATTTAGTTTATTGTGGGCAACGGTTGCCTAACTAGTTTAGGACAAGGTCTTACGTTTATCTTTCTGAACCCATTCATGGCTCAGATCACGCTTACTGTCTTCAAACAGTTAAACTTTTTAAATTTATCCAAACCCTACAAACCTGTGTGGTTGCCTCTTTTCAACAGGGAGCTCTAAAATAAAGTCAACAGAAGTTGATGTCCAGAACCCTCAGCTTATTGTGTTAGATTCAAGAGGCTTTTCTTCACAGATATATCTGATCTAGAGAAGACAAACACTAAACATTAGGAGATCCATGAGGAAATATCCTTAGAGAATCCTGGACAGTTGTAGGTTCTCAAAATCAATTCCCCACACTTCTTAGACCCAGAGTGACCCACTTCTAAAAAACCATGGTGCTCTTGATTCATCCAGTTGCAAAAGAAGTGAGGACAAAAACTCTATACTGGAATAAGAGACTCCTATCATTTAGGGTATAGTGCGTGCGCTTTTAGTACTTGTTGTCCAAGTCCTTATATAAACTGGTCCTTTCTGGGGAGATTATCTGGGCGGCAAGGACTTGGTCAAGGATGGGCGCGTCTGAGGTCAATCCGAAAAGAAAACCAGAAGAGGATCCAGCGTCAGGATTTGTGAAAAAGAACAATAATTTGAGTTTTGGAGATGTCTTATATTCTAAAAGCCATATAAGAATTTCAAATTATCATGTTCAGAAAGACATTTAAGGACCCTTTAACAAGCTTACTTTTAATTTAAAGTTGCATAGGTCGCGATAGGTGCAGGCTTGGAGCTGGGAGAGTTTTTGAGGTTTGCTGTAGTAAGTAAGAAAATGGTGATTAGTCCGCCTTTATCTCTCATGGGTGCCCCCTGGAGGAGGGATTGCTAGTAGTCAGTGCCAAGGACATAACCACCAGCTCATTGTCATAAATCTCTCAGAATTTCTCAAAGGATGAAAACTTGCAGGAAAAGTAAGAAAGTGAATGCTCAACCTCATTATAAGCTTGAAGAAGCACTGAATCCACAGCAACAGAAGATGCGTCACAGGCCACAATAAAGGGCCTGTATGTTTCCACATGTTGAAGAATAGTAGCCAAAAGTACTATCTCTTCAATGGACACAAACGCCTTTTGGCATTTGGATGTTACTAGAAGGGGGTATTCCTGCTGGTTATTGAATATAGGAGTGCCGCAATTGAGCAATTGTGGGGTAAAACTTATTAGGGTATCACACTTCTGAGAAAGCTGAGAAGTTGTTTCTGGGTAGTTGAGTTAAGCCACAACTAGATATCCTGATTACAGGGGAAACTTCATAGCCATCCTTAAGATCTAAGTTCCATAAGAAGGGAACCTCCTCAAAGAAGAATTAACATCTAGTTGGCTTCACAAAGAGTTCAGCATTGTGGAGGGCCACCATCACTGCTTCCAAGTCATTTGCATGTTGCTCATGATTAGGCGAATTGATCAGTATGTCATCAATATAGGCTACAACGCATAAGAATTTTTTTACTAAGGACATTTCTAATAAGATGCTGAAATGTTGCCGGTACATTCTACAATCCAAAAGGCATCACCCTGAACTGAAATTCTCTCGCTTGGTATGGTTGGCTGTGTGCCACTCCTGCCCTTCATTGACCTTCACTTGGTTAAAAGAGTTGACCAGGTTGAGCTTGGAAAACACATGTGACTTTGCAATGGCTTGATAAATGGGCTTTTCTAGGGGAAGTGGATAAGGATCTGGGACCATAACGCTGTTCACGTGCACGTAGTCAACACAGGGCTGCAGGGATTCATCTCCTTTTGGGAAAAGAAGACGTTAAAGCAAAGGGAAGTGACTATTTGAATATCCAGACCTCTTCCAAAATATCTTCCAGCCATATACAAGGCTCAGTCCTCCACCTCAGTTTAATGGTTTAGAGGGCAGCTTATCTTAACCAGGTGCACCATTATTTGAAGTTCCAAGTCATACTCTGAATGGGGTGGGAGTCTGGTAGCTGAATTCATACCAAAGACATCCTTGTAAGGGGCGAGGAAGGAAGGGAATTCTGGTGGTAGGTCCTTGGAGGGAGGTGTAAAAATAAAGATCAAACTTATATATTAGGTAGTAGGTTATCATTTAAGGGAATTCTATACTGAGAATATATTAGTAAAGGAGAGGAATTGGATTCAAAATTGATGTTCTCTTGTAGGTGATGACACAATCCCACACCAATAATCATGGGCTATAGTAAATCAGGTACTTTAAGACAGCAGTCATAGAAGAATAAGTTATATACAAAGAACTTCACTGGACGTTGTGGAGTGACATTTTACGGGATCAGAGGATGATCTCAGTATTGTAAGGGCCACACTGTGTCCAGATATAAGGATTGTGCAACTATGAGTCCCATGAAATTTCTTGCTGCCCCTGCGTCCAGGAGCTTCTGCATAGTAACTTATTGTGACCTAGTGCAGAAGGTGATGAGAAATATAAAATATGCCTGATATTCATTAAAAGAATTGAAAGCAAGAGAGTAGCGAGATTGGTAGAAGGAGTCAGGATAAGAAATGAGCTTTTAGCAACTGGTGGGCTGCGCTGTTTTCCAAAATAATAAATATCTGCTAGTTCCACCTGAGCAAATAATAAAGTAGTGTTCTGAAATATGGTAGATCTTACTCGTTAAATGAGAAGAACGAGGATCAAAAATCGGTGTGAATTCATAGTAATCAAGGTGACAATTGCATTGCTATTTCTAGGATGGAGGGCAAAGAGCGCCTAAGTTAGTGGTTGGTCCTTTATATTATTGTGGCGGTTGATGAAAAGAATACTAGCTATTTAATCTTGGGTATTTTACACCCAGTAGAAAAGCTTAGAACACCAAGGGAACAAATGATCTGGCGACCTAAAGAGGGACGCTATAGGTTTAACGTGAGGAGCATTATTGTTCAAAGATATATCAAAAATCACAATAAAAATTTACAAGGCTGCAATTAAAAACGTGGGTCTTGATGGGGCAACCCCAGAAGCGTGAGAGGCAGGTAGTATGACAACTCCTCCCAGTTATATGGTTGTTGATCTTTGGATGGGATCAGATTAGTATAGGGAGAAGACACACATTGGAAGGATCACGCCAAACTGGTGACAGATCATCAGGATAAAATGGGATTGCAGGTTTGCACAGCATGTGCGATGGATCAGCAATAATGAATAGGAACATATGACTCTACAAGTTCAATCACCACTTTTTAGATTACTATATTGATGGATTGGAACACCCTCCCCTTTTCATTGAGAACATTTTTCAGATAATGGCATGAATTGCCAGATTGACTTGAGAGGCAATTGTTATGATGTAAAGTAAAAATTCCATATAAGGTAAAATAGTTAAAAGATTTATTTTTTGAAGGGAATTCAGAAGAGAAAAATAAACTGGCAACCTACCCTAAGGAGGGTCTGTTGCCTTTACAGGTGGGAAGGAATAATTGGAGGGGACCTTAAAGCACTGTATTGATCCTGGGCCCTGCACATATCTTAATTAGTTGGGCTAGGAAGAGGGTTAGGATTTGAGATAATCTTTAAAGATTTAGATCAGATAATAAAAACTATTATTAGGATTTAGGAATAACCTGGATTGATAGTACCAGTTCATGTGCATTCATTCTTATTGATAAATCATTGTAGCCAGTTCAGCATAATCGGTTTTGTTTGGATGATTAATGAAAGAGCCCTAGTAGTGGATTAAGCGGTTATAAAGTTTGATCTACAGTCTCTTATCAATTGTGATAAATCCAACTTAACTGGTTTTTGATTTCTAGGGCGGGTTTGGGTATCAATTTGCATATTTTAATAAAAGTAACTAGGAGTAAGATGAGCCCCAAAGTATTGTCAGAGGCCCCTGGACTGAACCATATCCTTTTAAGCCCCTTGTATCATCTTTAACATGATAAAATAAGTAAAGAGGGCAGAGAGATAGGATCCTTGGAAGGCAAGGCAATAAACCATCGCCCAACTACCACATGTGTCAATCACTTAGTTGAGATAAGGTAGCTACAGGAAGCCTGGGGTTCATCTTACACCTGAAAGGGTTTTCACATGATCCATGTGGAGGGCTGGGCATCTGAACTTACAGCTTTGCTTGTCTAATACTGGCTTCTATTTGTCCAATCTACCTTAGCAATTTTGGGATTTGTTGATATATTTGCTGCCTGTTGTATACCATTTTTGGTCAAATCTCTGCTAATGTGAGCTTCCATATTTAAAATATCACTTAGGGTTACTCATAGTATCAATTTTTTGCAACCAAGGATGCACTGGTTGAAAAAGGTTTTTGGATATTTTGACTTAATTCATAAATTTTAATCATACCTCTTATAACGGTTGATGTTTTCCCTCAACATAAAATTTCCATGTTATTTAAAAGGCAGGAAAAGTCGGTGTGAAGCAGAAGGAGGTGAGGGAGCGTTGATACTGGCTAGGCCCTGGGACCAGGCAAAGAATGAGGCAGGTCAACAGTTAAAACTTGCATCAGAGCTGGTACTGAACCAGATGGTGTTGAAGTGGGTGAATTTGAGGTTCAAGTTGGATTCAAGTCAGAACTGCATTGAGTCATGGGTGTGGTGGCTTGACCAGCAAGGGAATTCAATTGGGCCTAGGGCAATGGGAGTTTGGTTACAGCATATTCCAAAGAAATAGTTTCAGGCATGAAAAGGAGTCTGAACTATTCTTGCAGCAGAGGGTTATGAGGAAAGGGACCTGGAATTTGAGGTTTTTTAGTTCTGTTTCCTATTGACCTGTCTACATGTAAAATAAAGCTGCTAGCTCAAAGCCTTATCTATCTTATTATTGTCTTTTGGGTTTACATTGGTATATTTGGTCTAACAGTGGCCATGTTTGGCATTCACAAGAAGGAAGTTAATTTTTAAGAGTGAGTTTGAGAAGGCTATTGCCTTCTTATACACTTTGTCTTGGGGTCAGGGCATGTTGCCTGGTGTAAGAATACTCACTACTGTCCTCCAAGGGGTGTTCATTCACAGCGCTTGTAGCACATGCACTAGAAAAATAGTCTCAGAAACCCTATCCGCCCTTTGTTCTTTGACTTGAGTCCTGATTCCTAATTCATTTGTGGCTCATTGAAGGAGCCAGTGCATTAAATTAATTTAATCTCAATTACTTTTCTGTCATTGTATTAGCAATCAAAAGAGGAGCCAGGAGAAGTTGTGTTTCCTGTGTGTTATCACATTATGTGACGCTTTTGATGGTGATATTTTTGGTAGCGTTTTTGTTTTTAGGTTCTACTGTGTGCTAGAGTGTGTGTCCCGGAGTGGTGGCAAAGTGCTAGTACTGGTGAAGGCCGGAGACAAAATTCCATCAGTGCTGAGTTCAGAGGAGTTGAAGATGATCCATCAGACGTTTGGCTGGGCTCAGTTCCAGGGGTGGTTGGCAAAGGCGGTAGAGGGTGAGGATTTTTTCGCCTAGCAGCTAATACTAGTTTTGGTGACCCTTTCAACAAAGCAGTCAAACTGGGTTTGAAAACTTTTGGAGGAGCAGGCGGGGTTGCCAGGCTCGGTGGAGGAGTTTTGTTTGATTGACTAGGCGGTGTGTCCAGATGAGTGCAAGATTCAGCATGATCAGCGTTGCTGCAGTGTGGTCATGGAAGGAAGACCTTGTAGAAATATGGTCAGATGTTCTATGCGCTGACAAAAGCTGTTAAGGCGCCAGAGTCCCATCTTCCTCGCATGTTTTATCAAAATCTGCAGGCTGATTTGTTGTTGGCAATGGCAGCAGTGCGACCTGCAGCAACGTTATAGGAAGAGATGGCCTTAGCCTTGCAGGTGAAGCGGCAGGTGGCCTTGGCCCAGGATCACCAGGGCTTGGTGAAGTCCCCATGGGAGTTTCCGCGGTCAAAATGCAATGAGACGAGCAGGTTTGGAGCTGGTGCGCAGCTCCAAGTGGTTCAGTTATGTGGAGGAGGAAGAGAAGAGTCAGGGAGAACCTGGGTAGGGGTTGAGATGCCAGAGGCGGCGATTCTGGTTGAAGTCCCCATTCAGGTTCCTGAGGTTTAGAAGGATAAGAATGCTCCTTATTATTTTTTCAAGAAGATGGTGAATATGGTTCTCAGTAAAAACCACCTGCTTCACTTTATTCGTACTTGTTTTTACCACTGGAGGTGTGGAAGGTCCTGGGAGAAGGATTGCGGGAAGGTCCTAGCCCTGGTGGACACTAGGGAAGATAATAATTATGTGGATGAGGAGTGGGCAAGAAGATGTGGTTTGCCGTTACAAGAGGATAGATCTGTGTTATTGGCGGATGCCACCAAGAGTACTGCGGTCTGGTGGGTGCAGGGCAAATTATCTGAGACAAAGCCCATATGAGTTGATGAATCATTTCATGCTGTGGCACATCTGCCTCATCCAGTGATGCTAGGGATGAGGCGGTGGCACCTCTTTCATCTGCAATTTGATATGTTGGAGAGTAAAGTGCTGTTGTCACCTGGGGGCTCATATATGTAGGAGTGGGTTTCTGTCCCAGAGGTCCTCAGTGAAGCATATGAGGGGAATATCTTCATTCGCGCTATTGGAGGGTTTTCCAGAGTACCAGGATTTTGTGTTGGAGTTTGAACCCAAGCGTGGGGCGCCCTTTTTTCACCTATAGGGGACTTTGCATGTGGTTTTTGGTTCAAGGAGGGCTTTGAGATGCCAAGGAATGCCCTGTCTATCTGTTGAATCCTTGGGCTCAGGAGGCTCTTGATGTCTATGTCCATAAAATGCTAGGTATGGGTTTAATTGTGCCGTCAAAATCATCTGTGGTTTCACCGGTGCTGTTTGTGCTAAAAGCAAATGGAGAGCTGCGTCCTTGTGTGGATTTCTGGTGAATCAACGTGGTGACAGAACCTGACCCATATCTGATACCACTCATGGAAGACATTCTACCCATGGTTTTGAATTGTAGTGTTCATCAAATTAGACCTGGATGATGCTTTCAATCAGATTCCCATGCAGCTGGAGCACCAGTAATATATTGCGTTCACGTGCCACTTGGGGAATTTTGAGTTTCAGGTTATGCAATTTGGTTTGTGCAATGTTCCCAAGGTCTTCCAATATATCATTGACTGTGTGTTGGGGAGCTTGGTGGGTAGGTGTTGCGTTCCTATATGGATGATATTCTGGTATTTTTCAAGTCAGTGTAAAATCACGTGAAGGATTTAAGGAGTGCGCTGGAGGCATTAAGCTAAGCGGGCTTGAAGTAAAAGTCAAAAAGCGTGAGTTTAGTTTTGACTCAATGTCCTTCCTGGGAATGTGGTTTTCCAAGGGAAGATAGTGATATGTCCCAAAAAGCTTCATTTGGTGTGGGAGCGGATGGCCTCCAAATATTGGAACAAGGTACTGAGATTTATGGGGTGGTAACTTTTTGAGGAGGTTCTCCTGGAATTTAGCCAAGTGGGCCATGCCGTTGACAAGTTTGACTAGGATGTACCCTTTTTTGGGGGGAGGATGAGGAAAAGGACTTCCAGAAGATGAAGATGAATCTGCTGACAGACCCAGTTCTGGCTCATGTTGACCCCATCAAGCCATTAGTAGAGTAGACTGACGCGTCAATTTTTTTCATTTGGAGTGGTTCTATTGCAGGAGGGTGAAGACTGGGTTGAGAATCCTGTCTGTTACTTCAGCCGGAATATGGTACCCATTGAGATGAATTATCCGGTCTACAATAAGGAACTTCTGGCAATAATGGCGGCATTGAGGTGTGGCAACAACACCTGTTGTTTGCTAGGCATCCAGTTGTAATCTGGACAGATCATCAAGTTTTAGAGTATTATAAGTCCCAACGTCTGATGAATCAGAGACAGGCCCAGTGGCATCTTGATTTAATTTTTATGACTTGTGTATCTAGTTTAAGCTGGGGAAACATAATATTCTCCAAATCTTTTGAGTTGTGATTCAGGGTTGTTGTTTTATGAGGAGGAATAGAGGAGGTTTAAACATCCATGATGTTGCCGTTGAGTCTGTTGTGATGATCCGAGGTTGGAGAGAAGAAGTGTTAGGAGAAATTGGACTGCGCAGCAGAGGATTGAGTTAGGCTGGTGGATATGTGATGAGACAAGAGAAGGGGAGGGAGCAAGAGACATTCAGGGTTCTCAATCCAGGAAGGTCTTATTTGCCATAGGGGAAGGATCTGGGTTCAGGTGATGAGTCTGCAGCAGAAAGTGTTAGAAGCTAATCACGATCGCCCTTTGGCAGGACATCTGGATGGGGAGAAGACGCTATATTGGGTTTGTCATCACTTTTCATAGAGAAGATTGAGTGCGGCAGTATGGAAGTATGTGGAGCAATGTGTGGTTTGTGCAATGTCGAAGTCCTATTGTGTTGTGCCAGGAAAGAAATTAAGCCGCTTCAGATTCCGTCCAAGCCATGAGCCTCTGTAAGTGTGGACTTCATCGCGGGATTGCCCAAGTCCCAGAGGATGGCCGTCCTAATGGTTGTAGTGGATCGCCTGATAAAGTATGCATAGTTTTTCCATTGTCTCTCAACCATTTCTGTGAAGATAGCGGGTCAGGTTTTATGAATGTGTTTTTCCAATCATGGGGTGCCAAAGGAGACTAAGTCAGACTGTGGTCCACAGTGCACATCTTGGTTCTGGATGCATCTGTTAGAAAACTTGAAGATAAAGGCCTGCTGTTTGTCAGCTTACCATCTTCATTCAGAAGCCAAACTGAGAGGGTAAATCAGATATTGGAGAAAATACCTGAAGTGCTACATCTCAGGGAGGCAGGATGATTGTGTGAGTTGGGTGAAGTTGGCGCATTTTTATACAACAACCACAAGCACGCATCCACAGGGATGACTCCATTTTTGCAAATCATGGATCAGTACCTGGAGTTTATGAGGCCCTGGGATCAGGGTCAGAATCCAGTGGCAGATGAGTTGTTACATGAGACCTGGGATATCTTGGGGCTCCTGAAAAGGAATCTGGCGGCGGCAGTTACATCTCAGAAGAGGAAGGCATCTAGGCATTGGTCAGAGGAGAGAATTTTCAAAAGAGGTGATTTGGTATTGGTAAACGCTCAGAGCTATGCTGTAACTGCGAGGAGCTGAAAGTTGGGGCTGGTGGCATTAACCTATAACAGATAGTTAGGTTGGTGAATGAGGTGGCGTTTGGGCTGAAGTTGTCAGAGGGATGTGGGCTCAATTGTATTGCACAAGTTGCAGCTCAAACCATTTTTGGGGAAGCCACCTGAGAGTGCCTCTCTTTTGTTCCCAGCTGAGGGGGGGCAGAAGTACAAGGTGGAGGAGATCCTGAACATGAAGGTGGTGTGAGGTCTTTGGTCATTCTTAGTATGATAGGTGGGTCATCCAGTTAAGGAGGCCACATGGCAGAGATCCCGAGATTGCACCCAGTGTCCTGGAAAAATCTAAGGGTTCTTCTCATCTAGGGGGTGATATGACGGTTAAGGTTTTCTCTCAACATCACATTGCAAAGATCTTTGATAAGACAGGAAAAGCTGGTGCAAAGGAAGAAGGAGGTGAGGGGGCGTTGATCCGGGCCAGGCCCCAGGATGGGGCTGAGACTGAGGCGGTTGACAGTTAAAACTTGCATCAGGGCTGGTATCAAACCAGGTGGTGTTGAAGTGGGTTAATTTGAGGTTCAAGTTGGATTCAAGTCAGAACTGCATTTAGTCATGGGTGTGGTGTCTCGGCCAGCATAGATTAAGATGGCCTAGGATTATGGAAGTTTGGTTACAGCATATTCCAAAGAACATAGTGTCAGGCGTGACTTAGGGGTCTTAACTATTCTTGCAGAGGAGGACTATGGGGAAAAGGGCCTGGGAACTGGAGGTTCTTAGTTCTGTTTCCTATTGACCTGCCTATATATAAAAATAAAGCCACTAGCTCAAAGCCTTATCTATCTTATCATTATCTATTGGGGTCTAAATTGGTATATTTGGTCTAACAGTGGCCATTTTTGGCATTCACAAGCAGGAGGTGGATATTGAGAGTGAGTTTAGGAGGGCTATTGCCTCCTTATATACTTTTTTTTAGTACTAGATGGTCACCTCCTTATATACTTTGTCTTTGGGTCAGGTAATGTTTCTTGGGGTAAGCATAAATAAGACTGTGCTTAAGGGTGTTCATCCACAGCGCCTGTAGCGCATGCACCAGAAAATAGTCTTTTTTTAGAACTAGATGGTCCAGAAAAATAGTCTTAGAAACCCTATCAGACCTTTTGTCCTTGACTTGGGTCCTGCTTCCTTATTCATTATGGCTCATCGGAAGGTGCCAGTGAGTTACACCCCTTAAAATCATATAAAGTTTCATGAATTTTAGCACATGATAATCTGCTGTCTCATTGATGATAATGGTTTTAGAAATGTGGGTTAGGATATGGTGGGTTAGACATGGGGAACAGACGCCAGCCATATCTCATCTAGGGTTTTGTCAGGAAAGCGGAAGATAAAGTTTAGACTGGTCTGCCAGTTGTGATGAAGAAGCACCCAAAAGGCGAGCCAGAATGCCAGAGGCATTGCTGCTTGAATAACATTGTCACAAAAATCAACTATGGGCTCCACTAGTGTGCCAGGCCAACCAGTATAAAGACTGGTTGATCCTTTGCTGTTTCGCCTTAATTGGCGTACCAACCCCTACAAGTCCGCATCCAACCCACCAACCAACCACCAACGGCTTTGCCTTTAGCCCCAGGTGTCCTTGGCATGTGCCCCAGCAAGTCCTTCCCCCTTCCTGGGCAGCTCAGGCACTTCCACGCTGCCCCACCCTCATGACCCTTTACCAACCCATCTGAACATGCCCCAGCGATTCCATCCCCCTTCCTGGGTGACTATGGCACTCCCGCGCTGCACCCTGCAAGGTTAGCAGCCAGTCAGTGCATCCGCTGGTAGCCAGATTGCCATACTTCTTCCAGTTCCTCATAGGGAGGAGACATGGGAGCTGGCAGCACCAGCCACTCCAGGCGTGATCACCCTCACCTATTGGGGATCCCCTGTTCTATCTATTCCTACTCTAGCTGCTCTAAGCCACTATCAAATCAAAATATGATTGGTCCAAGAGAGATGTTTATTAGGAGGGAATGAATGACTATTCATACTACTTCCAGGACTACTGCAGCCAAGTACTCTTTGGCCAATTTTACCAGAAAACTTATTGGCCACATTGATTCCAAAACTCTAACAGATCATAAACTTCATTTATTTATAATTCATAGCAACTCCCTCCAGATCCGATCATCTGATCATCAAATTCTAAATTAGGTCAATACATCCTCAACATAACTCGCTGGCTGATCATATATAAATTTGTAATTAAAAAAACATCAAGCATCCTTGTCATGAGTCGCCGGTGCTCTTAATTAGTTGCAAATTTATAAATGATTGATAATGAATACTTTTGCTTTCCACTGAAAAATCCCACAATCATTTCTTATGGCAGTTGACGCAGGGATAAGTTCCACTGACCTCAAATTTAGGTTAGCAAAATCATTGTTAGATGCTTGTAAACGAATACTTTTGCTTTACACTGAAAATCCCACAATCATTTCTTATGGCAGTTGACGCAGGGTTAAGATTCCACTGACCTTAAATTCAGGTTAGCAATATCATTGTTAGATGCTTGTAAACGAATACATCAGCTTTCCACCGGAAATTCCCACAATCCCCTACAATTTTTGCAGTCAGCGCCAAACTGTGAATCCTCTGAACCTAAAATGAATAATATTTAATAACATTAAATAGTATCAAACTAGGCAATTAGCCAGAAATTACGCCCAACTAACTGAAACCCCTAATTAAGATACTTAGGAAGGATCCATTTGGTTAAAAACCTGACAAACGTTTAGTTGGCTGGGAAATAAGTAACAACTGAATGCCAACGGGCTGAAAATATAAAAAATATCCTGGCAAAGAATCAGGCTGTTGCAGCCCCAGGGCCAATGGGCCTGGGCGTAGGAGTTGCAAGATTGGGTTGGTGGTTTGTTTTTCCCATGAGGGGGAACTGGGTACAGTAACATTGGCAATGGTGCGGATTTATGCCTAAAGCAGAGACAATTTAATCCACAAAAAGCTAAGATCCTGCTGGCGGATTTCCCAGCAACTGAGGAAAGTACCACAAAGTTCTTGACATGATAGGCCCAATTGACTGCGGTGGGGGCCAAAGTTAATAACATGACTGGGATAGTCCAGTCAATATGAGTCCTGAGAGGCCACATTGCAGATGTTGCGGGGGTTTGGCTAAGAAAAATTTGAGTTTAATCAAATAATTTGAAGCGTGGAAAGATTTTAAAAGATTTAAAAAAGAGAATTGACTGTCAGTTTTCTTAGTATGTTATAACTGCTTATATAGGTGATCAATTGGAGAACAGCTTATGAAAGCATGGGATTGGGGCCCTCAAGATTTGATCTAACCCTACCATCTAGTACTAAAAAATATTTGATCTAACCCATCAAACTTTGAGCAAGGGGAGAAAATGAACTTATTTGGAAAAAAACTTCAAAAAAGTATAGGCAGCAGGATGAATAATGTAAGTTTGTCCTTAGAAGCCCAAATTGTACTTTCCGCAGTTCTAACAATTTGAGAGATGATGTCTTGCCAAATGGGCAATGGGACCTCCCAAGGCCACCTCATGTAGGAGCAGTCCCAAGAGGTCGGGAACAGGCTCAGGGCCCCCTAACCTGCCTGCGCCCAGTTTCTCCAGATGTCATGATTGAATGACTTAATAGTGGGAACCAACGCCAAGAAAAGGCTGGGTGACAGGAGGCCCAGAAGGTGAGACTTCAGGCTCTTCCTGGCCTTAAACACACATTAAACCAACTCTAGGTACAAGCCAAATATGCCCAGGTTGGTACTAATGGGGTGCAAAATGCCCAGCCCCTTGTCTCGGCCCAGGCGTTGAAACAAACAATTTATGTAACAAATGAATATGGTTCAATTCAGTTAATTGGAGAACGAGGGTTTGAATCCTGTTTGAGTTGTAAAATTATGAGCTCAGGTAGAATACAGCTTTAATTGATCACTTGATTGAAGGCACTTTCACTGTATTCTACCAAAATGGATGGGAGCATTTGCCTATTGGAGCGTCAAGGCTTGGGCCCACTTCCACAGACCCATAATTACCCCAACTCAGTTTAAATATGTTTTTTGCGACCAAAATTCCTTGTTGGTCAACTTTTCACAAATAAACTTACCCATTTTTATATGTTTTCTTATGGTTCCTTGGGAGAAATTGGGTGCAGACCTCTTTGAGGAGGTCTCCAACTATGTTGGCCACTACATACTTTCCAAATTTACAAAAGTTTCAGGTGCTCCCTTGGGCTGCTCCAGCTCCCTCCTGATTGAGGCGCCAAAACCTCCTGGCACCAATTTACACTTGATTATGGACTCCCCTCTGGGGTCCACTCAAGATGTGTTGTTTCTTGCTTACTTAGTACTGTGTACCGCACTATACACCCTTGCCTTGGGTCCTTTTTGTACAGGCACCATTTGAGGTGCCTTGTTTCCCATTCTCCTAATGGCTTGTTCCCTAGCAGTGTGAGTTTGCATCTCATACCACCTTGCTGGGAAAGAGAGAGTTACAGACACTCTCTTGACATTAGTCAACCAACCTTTTTATTATATGTTCTTGAGAATTATTCATGTGGGACTTTTGTTATTTGTAAACTGGGTGCGCTGGTGTCATGGAAACAGCAGAAAAAGTTTAGACCGTCCTGCCAGTTGGGATGTGTGAATGCCTAATAAGCAAACCAGAATGCCAGAGGCATTGCAAACCGTACAACTTGATAAGGAGCCAGGAAATGTGATACCACGAGATGGTGGTGTAACAACTGGGTAAGGAGTGTCCCAACGGCAAACCACACTGAACCAATTCCCAACTCAGTGTTTCCAACTGCAGGAGGTGGG